>JANIWX010000097.1:0-38715 GCA_030705205.1 Huiozyma sinensis
GGGGGGGGGGGGGGGGGGGGGGGGGGGGGATCTGTGGGCGCAGGGACAGTACTTAAGACGGGCGGTCTGCCGTTTTGTTTTGTTGCGTTGTTGTTGTGTTGTTGTTGTGATCTTCGGTTGTGCGGAGAGGCACGCACCGCAGCCTTCCCTTGCCTCTCTCGCCGTAGACAACTGCATTCCGGCTCGGAATGTTGAGCACCGCAAGGAAGTCCTCTTTGAAATCAGAAAGTATAGCTGGCGGGGCCGTCTGCCACTATAAACGCAAGAATGTCAGGTTTGGTCTGCATATGACCACCATCAAGAGGTTCGACTCGAAGGACGAACCAATCGCGATCTCGACGGAGAACTCGCCGGTTGTGTCGCCCCTGCTGGGACCGCTGCAGGGCACCGCCGCCTGTAATGCGGACCGCATGGAGTCCTGCTGGTTCAACGACTCTAGTATACTGCCCACCTTGGTCAGCTTCGATAAAAGCTTCATCCAGAGTTATAAAGCTTCGCATTCGCAGAACGATTTGGAACCAGCGGACTTAGACCTGGGTACCCCCGCGGAGGGCAGTGGCGATGGGGGGGGGCACCCGCATTTGAGGGAAAATGTCTGTGTCGGGAAGTGGGATTTGACAGAATGTAACTCGCAGAGATTGGTGCCCCCCCCACCACCACCCGTTGGTGCCGATTTGAACAGCGCCATCGCAGATTTCTTAAACGGGCAAGACATCAAAGTGTCCAATATCAAACAAATCAGGGAGAATCAAGTCGAGGGGGAACTCATCGTCAACAATATCAATTTCGAGAAAACCGTAGAGGTGAAATTCAGTTTCAATAACTGGACAAACATACACTACATTAATTCAACTTTCGTTAAATCAATCACTCCAAAGTACGATCAATTCAAATTCGAAATTAACCTCAACCGCTACAAATTCTTCCTACAGTTGAAGGACTTACTCAACAATAGAATTACAATAGACCTGTGCTGCCAGTACGACGTCAACGGCGAAACATACTACGACAACAACAATTACCAAAATTACACACTAACCCTAGTGAAACAACAACAACCAGAACAACCAGAACATCACCCTCCAAGGAGGGTCTCCGCAAGCGAAAGACTCCACGTCCCAAGTTATACAACAAGGAGGAAAATGTTTTCACACTCGAGAACGTTCAGCGACGATACAGACTACTTCAACAAGTCCCCCCTGAAACACCTTTTCCATAACGACACCTGCGAACTGATAAAGAAACCAGCCACGGTGAACGAAGTGTTGAACGTGGATATCGACCACGAGTACACACTGAGGAACGGCATGAATACTCACCAAGACGCGGCCCAGATCCTTCAAAACTCGCTCGAGGAAAGATCAATGTCAGACTCGTCGCTCGCCTCAACAACGTCGTCATCAACATCGCTACACTCCTTCAAATCGGATAACTTGGAGGCCACACAAAGTGGACGGCTGCCCCTCGGGTCCATCTCATCATCATCATCATCATCCTCGGCAGGGTCGTTGACCTCCGACGGCAGCGAGGAACTGAACTTCACAAAGGACTACTACCAACCACAACTGTCCATTGCAAAAGACGACCCTGTCCCCTTCAACGCAACAAGTTTCTCGTACGCAAACCCAATATTCGGTAGCGGTAGTGGCACCCCACCAGACGAACCAGTATACGATGAGGAAACAGAGAGCATTACCACGGATACAACATTCAAAAACAAGCCCAGTTCAGTCGGGGGCAACAGACCGATGTCCCCAATAGCAAGAATCCCGACTGATAACTCCACAGACACTCTGATGCTGAACTCACCAAATGGCGGCAACAACAACACTAGAGGCACGGCATCCAAGACTAACGACCTGAGGAACATGGACTACGAGACACTCCTGCATTCGTACTGCTTCTACACACCGCCAAAACTGAACGGCACCACGGCCGCCTCAAACATCGTGCCATCTTCTCCCTCGCAAAGGTTCTTCTGAACAGACTTCCAAAAGAAAATATTCTTGTAACCCAACCAACACCTCTCGCATCCACACTACCCTCACTTGTTTGTTTGTTAATTACTTATTCCTACCATCATGAAATCAACCCCATCACATGGCATAGTACTCGTTTATAGACTGGCCCTTTATTTTCCTGCAAAGGACGTGTAATTTATGTAACCAATCTTCAAAATATATAGAATACCATTTCTATCATCTCAATCGGAGGACTACTCTTGTAAACAATTACGTACTACGAGAGGACTAGTACCGGTATAACAGTCTTAATAGTCATGCACGCTAGAGAAGAGGCCAAAAAAGAAAGTGCGTAAGCCCGGAATCGAACCGGGGGCCCAACGATGGCAACGTTGGATTTTACCACTAAACCACTTACGCATACTTTATCAAAATTTTTAAAAATTTGCTGATTTAGGGAAATTAAAGAGTAAGTTGGATAAGTAACCTTGGATATGTCGTGGCTGATGCGGAGCTGATTGTCCCGATTGGTTATTATAAAGTAGAGGCAGCGTTACTTGGGAAAAAAACGCAATAAATCTGCCCCCATTATGAAATCATGATCTTGTCTTGGGATTATTCGAATACGTCTTGGATACGAGAGGAGCCCTTTGTCGTATTTTCTGTTGACTTGTAAAGATTAAGCTTGCGATTAGATAAATAGGTAGGTACAAAAATTAATAAATAGCTAGTAAGTCTGTTCGCTCCTCAAGCCTTTGTTGGCTGGAACATTTCATCGAGATCCTGTACAGGATCGTTAGACTTCCCCAGCTTAAAATCCAGTGGTAGCTGCTTCGAATAACGTTCTGCGGACTCCAAGTGTTCCTTCACTTGCTCGGCCATCCCCCTGATGAAAGTTTCGTTGCTGTTCAGAGACTCGCACCTCTTCAGTTTCGCTGAATGGGGGGACTCGCCTATGATTCCGAGATCGACCTCGTGCAAAGTTTCGATGTGGTCCGAGGTGAATGCGATCGGGATAAATAGCAACCCGTCTGCAGTGGGTGCCAGTTGCTCAGCAATCTTAGCTGTCTGTGGGCCCAACCACGGTTTTGGTCCCACTTGAGATTGCCAGGTCAATCTGTACGGGTTTTTAAAGTTCAACTTCGACATGACATGGTACACTGTTGCCGCAACTTCAGCAGGATACGCGTCACCAGTGTTAACCACGTCCATTGGCAGTGAGTGCGCTGAGAACAGCAGGACGACTTTATCCCTTACACTTTCTGGGAACTCCAACAGCTTCGCCTCTATGTTTTCAGCGAAGGCATCAATGAGCCCCCTGTTGGCGGGCCACCTATCGATGGTCGACCACTGGATTGTCCTCTGCGGGTCCAACTGCTTAATCTGTCTCCAAAGCTCGTTAATGGAGGACCCAGTGGTTGAGTACGAGAAATGCGGGTACTGAGTGAATGCCACTGCTCTCTTGACACCATCTTGTAGCATTTTCTTGTACGTCTCGTCCGTGAGCGGTCTCGCGTACCTGAATGCCACGTACGGCTTGTACGGTGCCCCCTCTGGGTGAGTCTCCTCTAGGATTTCACACACCTTCTTTGCCTGGTACTCGGACCAACGTCTGATGGGGGACCCACCGCCGATCTCCCTGTACTGTTTTTCGATCTTCGGGGTACGGAACTTGGCTATCCACTTGGCGATTGCTGGTTGGTAGTTCTTCGAGATGGGGATCAAGTCGTTGTCCGCGAACAACTGGTGCAGGAAATCGTGCGTCTCCTCGACACTCGACGGCCCACCCATGTTCATGAACACGATACCTGTCGGCCCGCGCACATTGAGTCTCGATGCACTCGTGGAGAGTAATCGACGAACAGAACAGCGTCCCAGGGGACCAACGTAGAAGCTGGACACGGGAGAGGCAGCAGCAACTTTCGAAACGGCAAGCATGTTTCCAATCAGGCTCGCTACCCTACTTGCGATATGACTCACTCAGTCACAACTGTAACTAATAACAGATACTCCGCCAAGATACGTCCCTGTCACCATATATATATATATATATATATATATATACGTCTATGTGTGTACGAGAGGGTCTAGAAGGTTGCTGTCTCGTTTATGGCTTATGATTACTAATTTTACGACAAGAAACCCGCACACACGGTGTCAGACGCGGATAACAGCAGCAGCAAACAACAGTCGTCACCCTTGACGTAGCAGCAGGGTCGCAAGATGTGTCCGGCAGAGGGTGTCGAACTCGTCTCGACGTTGTGTCTCTTCGTTGCGAGAAGTTCAACGACTTCGAAGAATTTTTCAGTTGAGACGACGACGACGACGACGCGGTGCGTATAAAGGGGGACTGTAACGGTTGTGACGGTTCTGTGTACTCTTGGTGTCTTTGAGAGGTGGGCAATTGGGTGATTGAGAGGAGCTGTGTGTGTTGCGTCATGGTGTACAATCCCGTGGATGCTGGGTTGAATTGGGTCACTGACCGGTTTGGAATCGATGCGTTCACTCTACGGTTTGCGCTGTGCTTGTTGGGTTCGTACCCGTTGAACGCGGTGTTGAAGCGGCTGCCGGACAATCGGAGGTCGCTGAAGTGTTACTACATCATTGGTATCTCGATGCTGTACCTGTTCGGGGTCTTGAACCTTGCGTCCGGGTTCAGGACTCTGCTGATCAGCGCCATGTTCACGTACTGGAGTGCAAGGTTCTACCACTCGAGCTTCATGCCGTACTTGAACTTCGTGTTTGTGATGGGTCACCTGTCCTGGAATCACATCGGTGCGCAATTCTTCGTGACACAGTCCGCTCGAGACGCAGCAAACGCGATCGATATCACCAGTGCGCAGATGGTTCTAGCGATGAAATTGACATCTTTCGCATGGTCCGTTCATGATGGGATGTATTTGGGGAAGGCCGATTTTGAACAATTGACTGAGTATCAGAAGTCCAGGGCTGTGAAGAGATTCCCAAGTCTATTACAGTTCATGGCCTACGTGTTCTTCTACCCTACTCTGTTGACGGGTCCAAGTTTCGATTACTCAGACTTCGATTCATGGCTGAATTGTGAGATGTTTAAGGATCTCCCAGAGTCCGAAAAGACTGACAGAAGGTACCACCCAGGTAAGAAGAGGACAATCCCAAAGAACGGTCGTTTGGCTTTTTGGAAAGTGACCCAGGGGATTTTCTGGATCGTGTTAAGAGGTTACTTATCCCAATTCATTAACGTCGACTTCATGCTCAACAAGGATTGGTTCATGTCGAAATCGTTCGTGTACAGGATACACTACATGTTTCTCTTGGGGCTTGTGGCCCGTATGAAGTACTACGCCGCATGGACGATCGCAGAGGGAGCTTGTATCCTTTGCGGGCTAGGTTACAACGGCTACGACGCAAAGACCAAAAAGATTAAGTGGAACCGTGTCCAGAATATTGACATTTGGAACGTCGAAATGGCCCAAAGCACAAGACAGTGTCTGGAGGCTTGGAACATGAACACTAACAAATGGCTAAAGTACTACGTCTACCTGCGCGTCACCAAGAGGGGCAAAAAGCCAGGGTTCAGGTCCACTTTGTTCACTTTCACGACAAGTGCATTCTGGCACGGTGTCAACCCTGGTTACTACTTGACTTTTGGCACTGGCGCTCTGTATCAGACTTGTGGGAAATTCTACAGACGCAACTTCAGACCCATGTTCTTGAAGGCCGATGGTAAGACCCCCACGAGGGCCAAGTGGATCTACGATTTGCTGGGTTCGTACGTCATTAAATTGTCCTTCGGGTATTTGGTGCAGCCGTTCTTGGTGTTGGGGTTCAGGGACTCGATCCAGGCTTGGAAATCCGTCTACTTCTACGGCCACATCATAGTGGCTGTGTCCTTCTTTTTGTTCAGAGGACCCTGCGCGAAAAGTGTCGTTAGCTGGTGCAGATCCATGCAGCCAGCGGCCGTTGCGCAGAGTAAGCAAAGTAAAATGGAGAGCGATATTGCCGTTAACGCTGGGTCGCTGGGTTCAGTGATCAAGGAGAAGATGGAACACGAGAACAGGGGGGCCACTCCGAACAGTGCAGAAGATAAAAGTATGACCTACGGTATCCCGAGCATCAACTTCGACGAGTTGGAAAACGCCAAAGAGGACTGGAACGAGTTCTTGGGCGAGTACAACAGTTGGAAGGAACGGAAAGGGTTTGAAGTCGAGGAGGCTAACTTACTACAAGCGTTCGAGGACTTCAAAACGGAGATAAAGAACGTTGCGCAGGATAACAATGCGAGGAGAATGAGTTTCAGTAGTTACTCCCCAAAGCCAATAGAGTCTCACGATAAAGATAAGAAGAATGAGTAGGATGTACACTCCGTATGTAACTTGTACTGTTATTACGTTGTATGTTTTTTACATAGTGTTGGGAGCGGAGGGAGGAGGACGAAGATACTGAGAACTAGAACTCGTCCGGGTTGAACAAGTCCAAGTCAAGGTCCATTGCGTCGTCGTCGTCGTGGTCACTATGCGCGGAGACGGATTTCTGATCGTCTGCCGTAGAGGTGTCTCCAAAGACGAACGAGCTTCTCCTCTCTTCCGTCACCGGTGCTGGTTCTGGTACATCCACTTTCTCTGTCTGTTCTTGGTCTACCGCTTTCTCGTCCTCCGCATCGTCTTGGCCAGGTATCCTCGTCAGTTCCTTGGAGTGCAACGCTGCGATCGCGAGCATCCCCTTCCGCAACGCATCCTCCGCTGGCCATATGAAGTTGTTAGGACCTATCGACCCCTTATCGAATGTAGGCGGTATCCTGGTAAACTTGGACAGTTTTGTGGCGTAATCCAGCAACTCACTCGAGTTGATCTTTTCCCGTTGCTCGAGTATCGTGTCCATCTCAAACTGTACCTGTTCCAAGTACGGCAGCTTGTTCAGTTCGTCGTGGCACTCGTTCAGCTTCTCCAGTATATCCCTGGTCTTGGTATCCAGTGCCGTGGATTTCCCCTTCAACTCGCCCAGCCGCGTGCTGATCTCGTCGTATTCCTTGAACTTGTCCAGACTCGCGAACAACTCCTTGTCTGCGTCCACCAGCCTCTGCGCAACTGCCATATCGGGCTTGTACGAGTCCACGGACTCGACCAGCGCGGCAAGCGTGTCCTCGTACTCCACGATACCGCTGTATATCCTCACCTTCTTCAAGTCCTCCGCCAGCGCTGCCGCATCGGTGCCCTCTTGCAACAGCGAAACGGACGACGCCCGCTTGTGGCCTGCAGAAACCACTAGACTGCCCTCGTGTCTCTCCACCGCTGGTGCCATCCCTAACGATAACCTGTCACTGACCTTGGTCTCTGCCCTCCCGCATCACTCTTCTCTTCAACACTTGGCTTCGTTTGAACAGTTTAAAGAGTGCAATAGAAAGAAGAAGAGTTACCGGTACGTACGGTCTCTACATATGGTGTATACGCTGATCCCGCTGGTCAATGGTCGCTCACTCGGCGCGCCCGTTGACCACCTTTGGCGGCTTGGGCACGCCGTCCGCGATCAGCTGCTTCTCGGACTCCTCTTTGAGTCCCCTGCGCCAGAGGTCGTGGCTCTCGTTGAGCGAGTACGTCAGCGACCGCTCCATGTACCCGCCGGGCCCCAGGTGGTCGAGCGTCTCGATGACATCCTCGAGCAGCACTGACTTCCCGATCGCAGTGGACTCTGCGGCGCCCGGGTTCTTGATGTTGAGGATGTGGACGTGGAAGTGGTAGTACGAGGGCTGGTAGTGGATGAAGATCTTCAGCTCGTCAGCGGAGACGGAGTAGTTGTAGCACGCGGGGACGACGGACTTGATCTTGCGGTCCAGCGCGATGAGCCAGTCCTTGTCTGCGGGTTTCAGGTCCCGCAGCGACCGGATGTCGTCCCGGTACACGATCCCCACGAGGTACAGCGAGTCGATGTTCACGCCGTCCCAGTCCGTGTCCGGCAGGACCAGGAAGTTCCCGTCCTCCTTGTACACGACGCGGTCCTTGTCCTGGCCCTCGTACAGCACCCGGTACACCCACCCGAGCTTCTCCGGCGCGGCCATCTCGTCGATGTACGGCTTCACCACCTTCAGGTACATCTCGGGCGTCTCCCGGATGAGGTGCAGGCTCTGCTGGTCGTACTTCTTGACGTGCACCGCGCTCGCGGGCCAGATCAGGTTCACCTTCGCGGTCGGGTTGTGCCGCAGCTCCTGCTTCATCACGGCCAGCCCCCAGTAGTAGATGTCGTTCGCGGTCACCTGTGCCACCTCCTCTATCCCGCTGAGGCAGCTGTACTCGTTCTCCAGCGAGTAGTACACGGGCGAGGACGACTGGGGGGGTGCACCGCACGTCTGCACTGCAGCAGAGTCCCCAGAGATAGCATGCGTCGTCGTCTTCTTCTTCTGCGGCTCCTTCTGCTGCTGCTGCTGCTGCCTCTGCCTCTTCACGTTCTCCTCGAACAGGAAGTGCGTCTTCTCGAACGTCAGGATCGCGTCCTTGCGGTCGATAGATCCGAGCAGCGACAGCACTTTAACCTGCGGGTTCGAGTTCAGCACCCTCCTGCACTGAAACCTCTTAAGCAACGTCTCTATATCCTCTGACATGGCTACTTACAATCCAACGCCTCTTGAGATGAGCAGTACCCAACTGTAACAACAACCGTAGAAGAAACGCTCTGGCATGCTACACTTACACACATACGTATATATAGCAGCCTGGATGATGTGCCTAGCTGTACTCATCCCCATCCCTCTCCCCCTCTTCATCTCCCCTAACAAGGGCACAACTGGGTCCACTACCACCAGGTCCCAAACAACGACAACCCCTTCGCAGGCAGCTGGTGTAAAGGTTGTAAGGGACGCCCTGGGAACATCAACTCATCACTGGGTGCGTAGAGCAGAAGACGAAGAAGAAGACGAAGAAGCAATAAGGGATCGTCTCTCTGCAACACAGCCGTGCATGCATGGAATCTCTCGTGTCCCACGAATCGATCACCTTTGAAGAGTGTCCGTACTGTCCAGCAGTTTCTCCCATCCGACATTGTAGTTAGACCAGAACTCTTCCTCCAGTAGACTGCAAGGGTCCAGTTGTCTCGGTGCCATTGAGTCCGCATCGGAACCTGGGGCATCCCTCAAGACCCTACAGTCTCCGCCTGTGCTGCCCGCGCTACCCGTAGCGGCACCTCCACTTGTGCTGTTGCTGCTTCGTCTCCCGCTTATGTTCGTGCTGCTCGACCCGTTCCCCAAGGGTGAACCCACCCGAGGGAGGTCCTTGTCCAGCGATGTCGTGGGGAACTCTTTGAACGCGTTCTTGATCATCTCCGGGTCGTGTCTTGCCGGGTCGTAACTCCGTGACGGTTGTCGGTCCTTCAACATGAACGACGTGAACAGCCCGTATTTGGGCGGTATGATCCTCTTGGACTCTGCCTCCCTTCTGTAGGAGATGGCCTCCTCGACTATCGTCCGTAGCACGTTTTCCATGGCCATTACTTTCGAGTAGTACGGTATCTGGTCGAGAAGGTTCCTCAGACTGTTCTCCTTGCCACGCCCATCGAGTGCAAGGTGCTGCATCGTGTGAATGTAAGCGTGGTAGCAAGTCATCAGGTTGGGTACGGTGCCCTTGTTGACCGGCCGTAAATTATCCGCGGGCCAGTTCGGTTGCACGGAATCGCAGGTGAAGTAAACACCTTGAGAGAAGTGAGTAATCTTCCAGTACATGAATGCGTGGAAGGTCGCTATGGTTCGGAACCATAGCCCCTGTACTGTAAACGTGGAACTCGGCAGGTACTTTAGTGTATACTGTGTGTTTTTGTTTGAGCCGAACCTCTCTTGGTCCATCCTTTGACACTTGAGTAACAGATGTTTCACAAAGTTGAGGGAGAAGAGCAACGTTTGGAATTGATCGTTGTTGAAAGTCAGTGGTTTGCTTTCGAAAGTGACTGTGAACAGTGCGTTCAGCGAGATGACGAGCGTGAGTGCGACCCCTAGTACGAAGTAGTCGTGTATGGACACGGTAACGTTTGAGGTTGACTCTCTGGTGAACTGAGACAGGTTGGGGAACTCCCTCTCGATGAACTCGAGTACCCTTTCGACCTCTGTCAGAAGATGCGACGGCGGCAAGCGCTTGTTATGAATATTGGTTAAAATGGGTCTTGCCAGTTTGAGAAGTCTTGACAGCCTGCTGTGGAAATTGAAGTCCTTTGTTAAATCCTGTAGGTTCGTGCCGCTTGTGACCACGGTTGTCATGGCATCTGGGGCTGGGATGCGCATAGTACCACCACCCCTAACAACACCGGTTTCCGGGTAGTCGTACGTGTCACTAGTGAGCGTCAGCGGTTTCCCAAAATGCAGGCTGTTTTGCAGATCGCTGATAAGGATCCATGACCACAGATTTTCGATGCTTCTAAGGTTCCCTACAATGGGTTCCTGTTCTTTGTATACCTCTGAGATGTTTTTATGTAACCCCATCGATACAGCCCCCGTAGTCATCTGGCTAATGAGGTTTGTCATAGTAGAGCTATCGCCGCTGAATTTATGCAGGAAGAAGAGTTGCTGGTAGTGGCAACTCAGTAGGAGAAACTGCAGTCTCTCCATGTAAAAGATTCCGTCTGTGTCGGCATTTACCAGTTGCTTCGAAATGCGCTGGATGCTTTCCGGGACTTGGTAGTGGTAAAGAGTGAGTTGCAAGATCATGAGTATGACCCCGACTTTGTAGTAGTTCCCGCCCTGGTCGTACCTAAGCATGAGCACTGGTCTCTCGCCGTTCGGTAGCACCCTGCTGTTGTCCGGTATGAATGAATTGTAGAATATGTTGAGTACCTTCTGTTGGTCCAGAGCTGTGCTTGTCAAGTACAGTTCACTGTTGTACGCGTGGAAGAATACGTTGATCTGGACGAGGATCTGTTCGAAAGTGGGCAAATCAGGGCACACGTTCAATAGCGACACTGATCCCGAGGTGAACGGTGAGGTCCAGGGGTCGAATTTGGGAGCCAACTGAGCAAACCACTTACCCCTAGAGTAATCTATCTTGTTCCAAAGTTGCTGCCACTTGTTGTAGAACCCTGGGTTACTCCTTTGAACGATAGTGAGCACCGCTAGGGGACCACGCAGCTCCATTTGCCCATCGTCCCTACAGTGCAAGTAATCCACGAAGAAGTTCTCTGCGGCGTCCCACTCCCTCGGCGTCACAGTGTGCTGTTCTACAGCTTTGAGAGGTTCAAACCCAGGTGCAGCTACTCTAGGCGCCACGGGTCTTGTCCCGGCCCCGGCCCCGGCCCCCACGGTCACCGCGGTCCTCTTACTCTTACCTTTGCCCGTGGTCCCGCACAGAGCCTCCCTCTCCAGATCCAGCGGACTCCACCCATCATCAGGAGAGTCAGCGTACATGCACACCGTCTTGTTCCGCACTTTGCAACTGGAGCACAGAGGCACCGCCTGATCACATTTGAGCTTCCTGTGCCGGCAGAAGAGGCACGACTTCACGCGCTTCCGTCGCCGCTGCTTCGCAACCCGAGTGTGTTGTGTATCCATCTGCCGAAGTACTTGGTCCGCTGCACTGTCCGCCAACTCCTCAAACTCATCAACTCATCAACAGCAGCGACGTCTTCGTCGAATCGAAAAGTCGTGAAGTTTCGACGAAGAGGCCGTTTGACAGCGGACGGTGAGGAGAATGGGTCCCCTGGGTCCCCTGGACCGGGTCTGTATGGAGTTCAAGAGGGCTGCGCGGACTGGGCGGGAGCACCAGGTGTACTCGCCGTTGACCGGTGCCCGGGTGGTCGCTGGGTGCGTGTGTCTGACAGGTTTGCGGGACAAAGTGCTGCTGATCAGTTCTGCAGCGCACAGGGACAGATGGATCCTGCCCAAGGGCGGTGTGGAGCGTGATGAACAGGCGGATTACAGTGTCACTGCAGTGCGGGAGACGTGGGAGGAGGCTGGGTGTGTTGGGGAGATCGTTAGAGCACTGGGGACAGTAGAGGATATGCGTCCCCCGAAACACTGGGGCAAGGCGGGCTCCCCTGCAAATGCAGCCGATGATGGGCAGGTCCTGCAGCACCCGCCCAGGACGGAGTTCCACTTCTACGAGATGGTGATTGGGGAGCTGCGGGCGGAGTTCCCCGAGTGTCGCAAGCGTGAGAGACGGCTGATGTCGTATGAGGAGGCCCGGCAGGCGCTCACGGACGCCCATAGACCAGAACTTCTCGAGGCACTCGACAGGTCGAGCATTGCCAAGTCGAAGTAATGAGATTGCGTGTGTATGTATATATGTGTGTATAGAGTTGTTTCACCCTCCCAGGAACCCTGACATCATGTCCTGTAGGAAGTTGGCCTGCTTCGGAGCCGTGATACCGAAGTACTCCTGTCCGAGCACCTGCAATTGTGTGGAGTACTCCGTCGCACAGTCAGCGTACTGCTGCTTCAGCGTCGCGAACAGGTCGCGATTCTTCGTCATGCAGGTGAGCAGAACCAGTTGCAGGAAGTTGAGTTCCGTGTGGTCCGCAAAATACAGCATCGTGAACGTACCTTCGCCTGTGTCACCACCAATATCCTTTGTAATCGTGTCCACGGTACCAGCAGTACCAGATTCCACGTACCGGTTTAGGAACTGCTGCGACGACCGTAGAGCAAACTTCACATTCCCAATGAACAAGTAATTGAACACTAGTCTGCTGACAAAATCACCAGGTAAAGCGGCACCACCAGCATCCTCAAACCACCCGTACAGAAGATCAACATACTTCTCCAGGGACTCCTCGGTGCCCAAAAGCATGTACCTTTCGGACTCGTAGACGAAACCGGCCTCCAGAAGTTTCGCGGCGACGGCGTTATGCAGCCGCGGGTCCCCAAAAGGGCATTCGCCGTGCTTCACGGACCAATTGTTCATCCCAGTGGCCACATCCTTCAACGTAGGGTCCGTAGCGTCCAACAACACGAGCAATTGCACCAACCGCGCGACACTCGAGTCGTCCACGGCGACCCCAGCGACGTCGTACACCTCTAGCAAGTAGAACACGAGATCGGCACCAGACCCGCCCTGTCCAGCCTTCAGCAGCAACTCAGCACCACCAGCAGCTAACTCGACAGCCTCAGCGTACTCCGCACGGTTCACGTACCGGTTGATCACGGCCCGCAGCGCCTGGTGCGCCTCGTAGAATTCGCCCTTTGAAACCCGCTGGGAGAACCGCTCCAGCGACCGCTTCCCCTGCGGAGTACACGGACCACCACTGCTGCTTTGCACACTGCTCATTGACCGTATACCTCGCTTGTTTGGGTGTAGTAGAAGTACTCGTCTTGTTGGTTGAAGAACTCTTTGATACAATTAAGAATTGTTCACCTTCAACAACATAAACTTGCAGTCACTGGAGAGGGGAGGCGGTGACAGCTGCAACGACGATGGGAGCCACAGGGGAGCCGCATGCTATGCAGCTGATTGACGAGCAGAAACGGTTTGCCAGGGACGAAGTAGTCTCGTACTTCGACGAGGTCAGGAAGTTGCGGGACAGCGCGGACCGCGGGGTCGACGAGCCGTACCATATTGTGTCCGTGTTTGGGTCCCAGTCCAGTGGGAAGTCCACTCTGCTGAACGTGCTGTTCCACACGGCATTTGACACGATGGACGCACAGTTGAAGAGACAGCAGACCACGAGAGGTATTTGGTTGGCCCATACGAACCGTGTCACGACCACAGCAGATGGAGATGATGAGGCAACCAGTGGCACCCGGTGCCCAGACATATTCGTGCTGGACGTGGAGGGGTCTGACGGGTCTGAGCGTGGTGAGGACCAGGACTTCGAGAGGAAAGCTGCACTGTTTGCGTTGGCAGTCTCCGAGGTGCTCATTGTAAACATCTGGGAACAACAGATCGGTTTGTACCAGGGGAACAACATGGCGCTACTCAAAACGGTTTTCGAGGTCAATCTGTCCCTGTTTGGTACCTCCCAACGGAAGAACAAAGTCTTACTGCTGTTCGTCGTCAGAGACCACGTCGGGATCACACCCTTGGAGTCCCTAAGCGAGTCCCTCACCAAAGAATTGAAGAAAGTATGGTCTACGCTCAATAAACCAACAGACTGTCAGGATATCTCGCTGTACGACTTCTTTGACTTAAAGTTTGTTGGGTTGGCACACAAGTTCTTGCAGCAGGAAAAGTTCACAAAGGACGTACAAGAACTCGGGGATCAGTTCGTGGCACCCAACGGGATCTTCAAGCCGCAGTACCACCAGCAGCTGCCAATGGATGGCTGGTGCATGTACGCGGATAGCTGCTGGGAGCAGATCGAAAACAACAAGGACCTGGACCTCCCAACACAACAGATCCTCGTGGCAAGATTCAAGACAAACGAGATCCTCAACGAGTGTCTTGACCAACACTTCCAGAGCTTCAACGAGAATATCGAAACCAAGAAAACAGATAAACTTGCGCTCATTGACGCATTGAGGGAAACCAAGAGCTCTTGCCTCGAAGACTACGATAAACTTGCGTCTCACTACAACAAGAAAGTGTACTTGGAGAACAAAGAGGTGCTGGACGACAAGATTGACGACAATTTTGCCCCAGTTATAGATGGGTTCATGGAACAGTTGGGGATTAAATTGTTGAACAACTTGACAATCGGCGCTAAAGATCCCCTGAGGGAAGGATCCTTCATTGACAGGCTGACTCAACTGCAGAGCGGAATACTGGAAGAGTACTCGATAACCTTGAGCGACTTCCAAAATTGCAACCTACTAAGATCGACACAGGAGGGCAATGAGAGATTCAAAGAGTCCGTAGAGTTAACCGTCCAGGATATAAAACAGCAGGAGATCAAGTACATATTGAAGAAGATTAAGAAGAACCTCAGTTTCCAAATCAAGGACGATACCATTGCACTGTTGTCCAATCCAACTGAAAGCGTTTGGGATCATGTCATGCAAAAGTTTAACGCCAACATAGACGCTAACCTCGTGAGATATCGCAAGGACATCAGTGAGGATTCCGTCGCTTACGATTTTCAAGTCGGATTGACGAGAGAGGAAAACGACACTACTTACCAGCAGATTCGCTTCTTTGCTTGGTCGATCCTATCCAACGTTGTTCACGACTATCTAAAGCCAGACACCATAGTATCGATTCTGAGAGACAGGTTTGAAAACAAATTCAGATACGACGACAACGACTCTCCTATCATGTGGAAGAATGAAGCGCAAATTGACGAGTCCTTTAGAATTGCCAAGGAGCATGCACTAGAGGTATTCAACGTGCTTTGCATTGCAAAGGACTCAAACAACGCGGAAATCGTCCCTGATGTCGACTTGGCGGAAGGTGAAGATAAATATGACGTCGATTCAGGCGTGTACCATATGGAACGGTTTGCCCACCTACTTAATGAATCCGAAAAGGAGAAAGTTTTGAAACAATTTAGAAGGCAGATCAACGTTTCGGTGATCGATTCCAAGAGATCCATCATCACGGCGACAACACACATACCTATATGGATTTACGGATTAATTGTTGTCCTTGGATGGAATGAATTCATGTATGTGTTGAGAAACCCATTGTACGTCACTTTGTTGATGATGGGGTTTGTCGGGTTTTTCTTCCTAAACAAGTTTGGGTTGTGGACCCCAGTTCTGAATGTCGTTCAAACTGCAGTCGGTGAGAGTAGAGCAACTATCAAAAGCAAATTGAAGGAATTTGTTATGGAAGACAACGATATTAAGAAACCAGTAATCCAAGAACCAATAACTCCTGAAGATTCTATGGATGAAAAATCTGAAAAGGTTATGGATAGTGAATAAGGTGCTCTTTTATATATGACGTTATTTAGTGTTTGTCCAAATCTTGACAATTTGAAGTTACGTGGACCGCTTTCTGTAATAAGTTTAAGTCATATGAACTGATCCCATTCGTGAAAGAGCCGTTGAAGTTGTTCGTGTTCGAACTCTTCTCTACACAAGAAAATATACTCCAAAGCCTCTTTCCAGAATGAAATCAAATTGTCCAGATCTTGCAAGGTTTCAGGTGGTCGTAATAAGACTTCGGGCAAGCCCTTCCATTGATCCATGTGATTTAGTGAACTGTGGTTCAAATACCCAGAAAATACGGAAACCCAATATTCACAAATGCAAATGACGCAATCGTGCAAGCTTGACAGGTTATTGGGGTCAAATCCGATTAAAGCTAAATCATTGCCATAGCTTTCTATCATACATTTATTGATAGCAGCAATCACTAGCTTTTCGATTTGCTCGAAAATCCTAGCCCCTTCCTCGTGAACATTATCAAGAATATTTTCTTTAGTCCTCTCAAGGACTTGATCTCCCTTTGACCTACCAATACTATCAATATTTGTACCACTACCATCACCGAATTTTAGCATATTCTCCTGATATGCCCTTTGAGCAATTAGTTCGCTGGTCATGCCCTTCCGGTATGATACCGTCAGCACTTCCTCTGTGAGCGCTTTCAAGCAGAGGTTCTTATCGTTTGATAATAGGATGGTGAAACATCCTATTATTTCTTTGAAATATAAGCAACAATCCAAAATGGAATCATCCTTGGTAGCCGCCGGGTTGATCCTTTGCTTCAGCTTTTGTCCAATTATGCCCGAATGTAAATTGGCCAGGTTTTTATAGATCCAGTCATTGCCAGCTCTTGCAAGTTTTGAAATCTCCGCGTTGTTACTCGTCTTCAAGCCATCTAGCTCTTTGATCACAGTCCTTGGAATGACTATGACATGATGGTATTGTTCGCTCAATTGTTTTAGGCCCTCCAAAGTTTGTAAATGCGATATGATGAAATTACTGTCTAATATAAAGGCAGTTTGTAGTCTTTTCGGATCTAGCGATAGATTATCGGTTTCATTGAGTCGCAGCCTACTATATTTATTCTCGATGGGGTGCGTTCGTTGATCAGATAAGTAATTAGAAACCGATTCAATTTCCATTTCATCGTCCATATCCATCATATGAACATCCCCTTGCCCCTCTTCATTTTTTCCGAAGAGGTTGGGCTGCTTTGACTCGGGCCCCACTTCTATGTGTTCAGATGAATTGTTCTGTACATTGTATAGAGTATCTCGTTTGGCCGTATCTGAGTCATTCCTCTGTTGGTCCTGTACCTTTCTTCTTCTGGCTCTTGTCTTGTTATGTTGCTTCATGTTTGTCTCACTCCCATCCTCCCCGTCATGCATTATTATTCTGTCCAGGTCTGCCAGACTGTACTTATGATCGCTTTTGGTTATTTGCTTCAAAGCATGTAATTGTGTCGCACTTGGCTCCGTTGAAGCTTGCCTGTTTGAACGGGCATTGGACCTCCCGCTATGAATTGATTGCAGTACCATGGTCCCCTGTCGTGCTCCCAAAGCACCCCATGTCGCTGTCAAACTTCAACGGTGGGTCTCTCTCTATTTATATTTTATATCTTATACGTCTCAAAAATCGGGCATTACGTATCATGTGACAGGCACCAGCAAATGTCACTGAGGAACAGCGACTGTTCCGCGATTCGCCCTAAGGGGACAACCAAAAGGCAGCACTGTATTACATCTAAGACATCTGTCTCATCCCACTGTACTTCTGTCTTCTCCAGTCCCGATAGCAACATATTTGACATACTGATCAGAGCATTTTGGGTAACTGGAGGAAAATTGCGGTTGGGAATGACAGCTTTGCCGACACTAGACGGACCCTTGTATCGAGTCTCCCTGAGAAGGGCGCAGTTCTTCTTCAAATATGGCCATAGATCAAGAAATCGTTTGGTGATAAAGTCTTCTGAGTAATCGATTATCTCTTTTAACGTTTCACAGGCAGCTTTTACAATCGAATGGTCGGTATCGCTGGTGCAGCGTACTACAGAATCCCACACTTGCGCAACTTGAGGAAGTAACAGATCATACTGAGTAGCCAGCATCGACGTAACCATTTTCATAACCTTCAGAATTTGTATCTTTAATGGTTTTGACGGGTGTGTTAGTAGCCTCTCTCCGTACTGGTTGAATTGGATCAAGGTTCTGTACGACTCTCGCGGTATCGGGGATATCCAATCGACTTTTGGAGGGCCATTTTTCAGCTGTTCCTCCTCGTCATCTGCTTCATCATCACTATCTCCATCCTCCTGTTTTATCTTCAGTTTGGCGTCGAAATATTCCTGAAAATTGGCTGGTTCGTTCTCCCCCAAGGGAAGGTCCTCATCAATCACAGTTGGCGGGGTTTTCATCGTGTTTAATAACAGCTCCATTTGATCCTCATTCGTCAAACCCCAAGGTTTGAATGTACTATGATTTGAGTGGGGGTCACCAAGTTTGTAAATTTCATCAGTGTCTGGAAGATACAATCTTTTCATCTCTACTGTGACAACTTCAAAAAACTGAAATATCTGTTGGCAAAGGTCGTCATATCCATGGTAATAATCCAGTAGCTTGAAAATTGTTTCTAGTACATCTTTAAAGGAAAGGATTGTTTCATAACCTGCTATTTGGCACACGAGCATTAGCACGGTCGTTACCTGACCAGTCATGCCTAAATTCAACCTCTGAGAGATAGATTCAATCATGTAATCTACGTTTTGTAATATCAACTCTTTGATTGAGCCTTGATATAATACGTTCGATAATGTGACAACGCAATTTGTGGCGAACTGACGCACAGCCGGGGATGGAGAAATGATATCCTCCACGATTGGATAAAGAAAGTCAACCAACTCTGTTTGAAATTCCGCTTGAAGATTTTGGGCCATTATGTTTAGTGAGTATAATATGCAACATCGGGAAAAATCTGTCAACTCATTTTCTAGGGTGGAAAGACCGCTAATGTATTCTAGAATAGTGTAGCTAGCTTCTTTTTTTGTTACTACGTTATTATCCATGACTAGAATTTCATCTATAGGAGATGTGTCATCGGTGACTGTAGTTTTATGTAACAGCGTAGCCGAAACAAACAGAGATATGCTCTGTCTTATTCGATTGTTGTCATTTCCCTCGTGGTTAAGTAAATAGTCAATTGTCTCAGCTAATGCACCATCAGACTGAAACGTTTGACCAATTTCCGATATAAATTGGACCAAGGTGTATTCTAGTCTTTTGTCTATAACATTGGAAGGGAGTAGCTGCATTTCACTGGGCTCAAGGTTGAGACCATGTAATATCACTTTACTGGATTGGACTGATATTTTTTCGTTTGGCCTCTTAATTCGAGAACAAAATAACGAGTCAAGTCCATTTACCACAGCTTCTAGTGCTTCTTTGACAAGCACATTATTATTTGGATGATTTGATAGACCCGTTCTAATGGCAAATTGCAATGAGTTAAACGTTTGTTCAACGTGAAACTGTAAGGAATGTGGAATTTGCATCACTAGCTTATTTCTTGCGATATCATATACCGTATCGCTGTATGTGTACAATTCTACCGACGGACTCTCCCCCAAATTTAGTAATGTTTCGATAAGCAACGGTATGCAATTATTTAATGATTTGGAACAGCTGGATAAAATCTGAGATATCATGCGTACCAGAGTTTCGTTAATCTTTGGGTTATTTCTCTTTATCAGCACCGGTATGCAGTTTTGTAACGCCAGTAATACCTGGCCTCTCGTTGCTTTTAGCCATTTGGAGTCTCTGTGTTTAAATGGTTTTCTGACGACTATTTCTTGTTTCCCCAGTTCAGCTACATTTTCTAGGCCAGGAACTTTTGTCTGCAATTCTAAATCATCGTATACATTCATCAGAAGATAGCCGTATAGTTGAACCACCTTGCAAACCACTCTAAAATTAACATTGACACCTGGAATACAAAGTACTTTGGTCAACACAGATATATTGCCCGGGAGAACATATGAGAGCACTTCGTGAGAAAGCAATCGTCTGTAAAGTTCAGAGAGAATTCCGCAAATTTTTAGCTGTAAGGAATGATCTTCTGGAGTTTCAAGCAGAATTGTCAGTATGAATTGGATGACGTCCGTAAGATGGGAAAGGAGCAGGAAATTATCGTCTGAGAAAAATTTAGTAGCGTAAGACTGATTACCAAGGGCAGTAAAAAAAATGCTGAGAGCATCAATTGCCACAATTTTTGATTGTGAATTCAGCGGTTGTTCAAGATTTTTGATCAGATAGTTGAGTATGGGGAACAACTGTGTAGCCAACTTATCACTGAAAAGTGCTTCATGTTGCCAGTAAATTCTGAACAGCTGTGTGAGGGTCCTTAATACCTCCTTTGTTTGAGGGGGGCCCAATTGGTTCTGGTTTAATAGATGAGTTATGGGGATGAATACGTACTCCACTAGTTTCCCATTATCGCTCCCCTGTGCATCAATATTTTCTAGTGTGGAGTTCAACTCCCTCATATGTTTCAATAATCCTCTCGACCCACCATCAAATGCATCCTGTGGCAAAAACGCATATTTTGATACGGCGACGCAAATCGGTTTTAGTTCCTGAAACTGCTCCGACATTAGTCGTTATATTCCTGATAAATCACTTTACAAATCCAAATCTCTTGATACAAATTCAGAACAATGAAACACTTCCACGCAGTATTCCACAACCCAGTGATACAGCGTGGGTTAGTCCGGTTTCCAGGTCCCAATGCACTTTCAATGAAGCGGTGTTCGATCGTATCGATGTGGCAGGCAGAAGGGTGTCATTTCAAACGGATGTCAGAATTTTTCACTGAGAACCAAAAATTCGATCTATTTTTTTTTTGTTCAAAGAGTCGATGACACCAACGATGGCACAATTGAGAACAAACTCGAGAACCCCAGGAAATCTGCTACAATTCTAAATGACTACTGTGGATGAATTGACGAAACAGTTTGCTGCTGTGGGATTTGACGAACCCAAAGTAAAAGAAATTGTTAAAAACAAGAAGGTTGCCGCTTCTTTATCTCAGCTGCTTCTTGAGGCCTCCGTCGATACTGAGTGGGATAAGAGTAACAGAGCTTTATTGCATAATCTTGCCACTTTGATTAAGGGGTCAGACCTGCCACATCATGAATGGATTGTTGAAGGGATTGTTTCTGGAGATTTGAAAACTAACTTGCAGATTGAGTCTGCATTCAAATATTTGAAATCGGCCGGCGACAATGCGACAAAGGACGCCCTGAAATCCGAATCCGGTGTCGGTGTTACCGTTACTGAAGATCAGGTAAGAAACTCTGTTGCTGTCTATCTACAAGACAACAAGGATACGATTATGACCGAAAGGTACAAGATAGTTCCTAAATTGTTTGCCTCCATTAAAAACTTACCTGAGTTGAAGTGGGCGGAACCTCGTTATTTCAAACCAATTATCGACCAAGAAGTCTTGAAAATGTTGGGCCCCAAGGATGAAAGAGATACAGTGAAACCAAAGAAGGTAAAGCAAGCCAAGAATCAACAAAACGGCAAGGGCAAGAAAACTCAAGCCGAAACTGCTAAACCTACCAGAAGCATGTTTAGTGAAGGTTTCTTAGGGGACCTTCACAAGGTTGGCGAAAACCCACAAGCCTACCCTGAGTTGATGGTGGAGCATTTGAAAGCCACCGCAGGGAAAGTCCACACTAGATTCCCACCTGAGCCAAACGGGTATTTGCATATTGGTCATTCGAAGGCGATTATGGTAAACTTCGGGTATGCCAAATACCATGACGGTGTTTGTTACTTAAGATTTGATGACACCAACCCAGAAGCGGAAGCTCCTGAATATTTTGAATCGATTAAGAGAATGGTTTCTTGGCTTGGGTTTGAACCTTGGAAAATTACATACTCCAGTGATTACTTCGACAAATTGTATGAACTGGCTAAAGTGTTGATCAAAAACGGAAAGGGGTACATCTGCCACTGTACTGCAGAAGAGATTAGGCGTGGCCGTGGTATCAAAGAGGATGGGCAACCGGGTGGTGAAAGATTTGGTTGTAAGCATCGCGAAAACTCTATTGAGAAGAACTTGGAAGAATTCGAAAACATGAGAGAGGGGAAATATCAACCAGGTGAAGCGACTTTGAGAATGAAACAAGATTTCTCTTCCCCAAATCCCCAGATGTGGGATTTGATTGCCTACAGAGTATTGAATGCGCCACATCCTAGGACTGGCTCCAAGTGGAAGATTTATCCAACGTATGACTTCACCCACTGTCTAGTCGATTCTTTCGAGAACATTACCCATTCTCTATGCACAACTGAATTCTACTTGTCTCGTGAAAGTTATGAGTGGCTATGTGACCAAGTCCATGTCTTCAGGCCAGCTCAAAGAGAATATGGTCGTTTGAACATTACCGGTACCATACTATCCAAGCGTAAGATTGCAAAATTAGTTGAGGAAAAAATTGTTCGGGGCTGGGATGATCCAAGACTGTACACTCTAGAGGCTATCCGGAGACGTGGTGTTCCTCCAGGTGCTATTTTGTCCTTCATCAACACCCTAGGTGTTACGACAAGTGTAACGAATATTCAAGCTGTCAGATTTGAAAGTGCCATCAGAAAGTACTTGGAAGAAACCACCCCAAGACTGATGTTTGTTTTGGATCCAATTGAAGTGGTGGTTGATAACTTACCAGAAGACCATGAGGAACTAGTGGAGGTCCCTTACAAGGCTGGGTCCGCAGAATTTGGCTCTCGTACTGTGCCATTTACCAACAGATTCTACATCGACCGTTCCGATTTCTCTGAAACTGTTGATGACAAGGAGTTCTTCAGATTAACTCCATCCCAATCAGTAGGTTTGGTGAAGGTCCCACGTACCGTTACCTTTGTAAGTCTTGAAAAGGACGCCAACGGCCACATTACCAGATTGCATGTCAACTACGATTCTGAAAGGAAGAAGCCAAAGACCTACATTCAATGGGTGCCAGTATCAGCCAAGTACAACTCACCAGTGCACATTGAAGAAACTCGTGTTTACAACCAATTGTTCAATTCCGAGAATCCTTCTGCTGTCGCCGGTGGTTTCTTGAAGGACATAAACCCTGAGAGTGAAGTTTGCCACAAGGGGTCTGTTGTTGAACACAACTTCCATTCAGTAATGGAAAACAGATTAGAAATACCACATACTGGTGAATTTTATGTGAAGGAAGATCCAAACGGTAAGGAAACACATAGATTCCAGGGGATGCGTGTTGGGTATTTCACTCTGGACAAAGAATCAACGGCCGATAAAATTATCTTGAATGAAATTGTCGGACTAAAAGATGGTAGTTCCAAATAAGCATCTCCCCTTTAATATATGATGTACGTATGTATGTGTGTATAAGATATGTGCATCCAAGTCGCCATTTTTCCCCATGAGCTGGAGCAGCTTCATGTGCTGAGTAAAGTGTCAAACTCAGTGTCAATGTATGATCCGTTTCTCAGTAACGTTTTGACGAGGGAAGGTAGAACCTCCACCTGCATTGGTTCCAATGGGAATTTCTCCCCGTCAACAGATATCAACCCTTCTTCGATATGGGGTACCAGTCTAAACGCAGACACTTTTGAATGTAGCACTTCCGGTTGCATGACGTGCGTTCCATCATCTAAGGAGAGTAAGATAGGTGTCATTCGTCTTACTGGTGTAGTCGAGTTCATTATGACAAGATCAATAGCACCATCCGCCGGTAGTGCAGCGGGGAAAAATTTCGTCTTGTCCGCAATGTACGGCATTTTACCTGTGTAAAATATTGACAGATTGTCTGTTATTTCAGAGCTGAGACGTTCCCATTCTTCAGGGATAGGATCCGATAATGAATACTTCAATTTGAAGTCTTCTGACGAGACCACACTTTCCTGTGCGGGTGTTGGGGGTGTGGATAGTGATGATGACGAGGCACTCTGCGAGTGCTCGTTAAATGGGTTGTTCTGGGAGAGTGATGTGGAGGACGATGACGCAGATGGGGAATCGAATATAAGCTCTGCTGTTTTTTTATGACGCAGGTAATGTACTTTCATATCATGTTTTGTTTTCGCTGCATACTTCACGTACACGTCGCATGCGTAAGTTTTCCCCTGTAAAATGTTGAACGCCACACCGATGTTGAATCTGATTGGGCCCATCCATCTGATAAACTCTGTGTTTATGTCCGATTCCGCTATTATACCGTATGTTTGCGAAAGAAACGACAAGCGGGGTTGGTCGCTGTATGAGGGTTGTTGACAGCACATGACGTCTATACGGGACTCCTGTGATTTCAGCAAGCACAGTGCCGCGTACGATGTGTTCATCGTCCAGTGACAGGATATGCTCATTGCGTTACCGGACCCGCAGGGCAGCTGAGTCACGACAATTTTATTGAAGGCCGCTACACGGTCTATTCGGCGGTATAGTCCGTTTAGCACCTCATAGGGGATCCCATCACCTGAAGCGCAAACGACCGTGTCGTATTTGTCGATATCCAGGGACTCTGCGATTTCTACGGCATGTCTGTATCTTTCCGTGTACGCGATGTCGTAATCCGATCCACTTGCGTCTAATATTGGCGCAGCCCTTTTAAAAAACAAGTTCTTGGCCCGACCTTTACCACCGAATGGGTTAATAATGACCAGCATTTTCTTATTCCTTCGAGCGTTCTTGTAGCTTCTCTTCAGGATCACCTCCGCAAGGTCCGACGAGGCAGGCGATAGCGGGACGTAGTCTATGTTGAGCCTGACCGTCCGTGGTACTACATTTTTTTCCAAGGGTAGCACAAACACGAGATCGATCACATACTCCATGGCGTCGTTCTCTAAATCCATTGACAAACCGTCATCATCATTCGCTAAAAGCGTAGTGCTTACCGTAGTATCCTGTTTCGATTTCTTCGTGGTTTGAGTTGCCCCCGGGGAACGCACATTGTGAGCATTTATTATCCTCCCGTAGGGGATAACGGTATTCATCGGTAAGATACCGCGGCCATTTGAATCGAAGTTGGTCGAATCGTTAAAACACGTCAAACAGAACATCGACTCGCCGGCCCCACGTTCGTGATTACCATCATCGCACCCTTCGTCATCCGGACCCGCATCCGGGTCACGCAGCGCACTCGAATGGAAGGACAAAGGGTTGGCATTCTGCGACTTGATCAAAACACCATCGTCCGTAAGAATAGCCCGTGGCAGTGGTTTAAGTCTGAACCTACTCATACTAGCAAATGAGCGTTTGGTGTTGTTGTTTTTTTAGCCTGGGGGGAAGTGTCAATGCTCTTCGTTATAGCGAGTATCCAATCAACAG
Organism: Huiozyma sinensis; assembly: GCA_030705205.1. NCBI lineage: Eukaryota > Fungi > Ascomycota > Saccharomycetes > Saccharomycetales > Saccharomycetaceae > Huiozyma > Huiozyma sinensis. The sequence goes on from JANIWX010000097.1 coordinate 25,066, forward strand.
AGAGACGCTTACGACCCTGAAGAGTAGAACCATCGAGACGGGAAGCACAAAAACTTGTCACTTCTTAACGTAATATTTCATTCTTATTTAATCCTCTATTTCTCGTTTCTTTTTCTTTTTCTTCTTATTTGCGGGACGGCACGACACTATTTCCCGATTGGGAAATTCCGTTTCCGCATTGGGAGATGCCCGTTTTGGTGGTGTGCCGTGGAACGCGGGACCCTGGCGGTGCGGGTCGGTGCGGCGGCAGGGCCTGAGAGGTTTTGCTCGTTGTTGGATGGGTGGCTGAGGCAGTGGGAAAGTTACTATTGTGACAGGCTAACCTAGCGTTTGCTTGGCTTGGTTTTAATTCCGAAGTTGTAAATCAAAGAGAATAAAATAGTGTCGGAGTGGGGACTTTCCTAATATTCTGTAGATGTTAGGAAATTGCACTAGAGCAGAGTTTACCGTTATTCTGAGTCTTTGGGGACCGCTGTACGACGACAATGAGCGTTATCGGGTTCTAGTCTTTTTTGTTTGTTTTTTTGTGTCACAAAAAAAACCGTAGATAATAAAAATGGACCCTTGTATTGTTTGACGCAGACTATGTATAACCAGTTGGTAAATCCAGTAGTCGCCATGGGCCCTGGATCCAGAATTCGGTTTAGGGGCAAGTGGTTCTTTTGTTAATATATTCCTACACAAAGTGGGGGAAGGTACCGTACACTTCTTGTGAAATAATTTATATTTATTGGTACGCCATTCCAATTCTTCCTCCTTTCAGTTTTTGTACCACTTTTATAACCTTGTAACCGTTCTGTTTTACTCTTTAGAACCTTTTCCATTCACTTTATCAGTATCAAAACGCTTTATCATAGCTAATCATAGGCGAGCCGCCAGTCAACACACACAAAAAAGTTATTAGCCAGAAGAAAGATCGTCGTTAGTATCCTTTTCAATCGCTTTATCAGAGAACACAAAAAGGGAAACACTTCTCTACCACTCGCTGCTCAACAAAAAAAAACTATGTCGTTAAGAACACCTCCTCACTCAGGTGGTCAGTCCCCAAGCACAAAGGAAAAACGTGCTTTATCGCTAGACCAGTTGGTGAACAAAGACAATGCACCAGGATACGCGCCAAATCCAAGACTGAGTCCAATTAGTGAGGAAGCTAGGAATCATCCTGGTGAAGTAACCTTACCTAGTATCAGGGAATTATTTGGGAAGTTTTTGGACAATGATGCCCCCATCCGTCCTCAAACTGTTCGGCCAACACCAACATATTATTATTGTCCCTACAATCCATTTAGTGAAGGAACTGCCACTGAAAGACTCAGTGTTCCACAAACCCAATTGCCAACTAAGGCAAACTGGGATCACAAAAATGTTCGCTCTTTCCAACTCCCAGTCAGGTCATCAGAACCAGCTGAAACATTGTCACTTTCTTCAAAAAGGGAAAAAATGACCAAAAACCGCAAAACCTACCGCAACCCACATCCAATGGACGGGAGGCCATGTACCCACTGTAATTCGTTGGAGAAGACCCCGGAGTGGCGTTCGGGTCCTTACGGACGCAAACATAAAATTTGCAATGCCTGTGGTTTATTTTACCTAAAGTTGAAGGCAAAGTTTGGTGAGAGAGCCGCCAATTTATTGATGCACTATCGTAAAACCCATGAGGTCAAAAACAGAAAAGTCCCATCTGTAATTGATATCCCTCATGAATTTATTGTGCAGTTGACTTTGGCTGTGGAGAATGTTCAGAAGAATGAGGAAATCGATGAACGTTTTCTAAAGGCCTCCTCAGCCTAAGTGGCCTGTTCCAAGAGTCGTGTCGAAGCTTTCTTCATGCACTAGTTTTTTAATTAGTTTAAGTATTCTTTAAGTAGTTATTAATATTGTTTTGGTTTTTGAAGTTAGAAATTCAGGTGATTTCGACAGCACTAAACGCACTACATATATATATGTTGCAGGGGTATATGTTTTAGAATATTTGAAATAGGTGAAGGATGATTAAGGGAATACTGCGTTTTTTTTATTCGTTCTCTTCCACCAAAACTGCTCTTCTAGTAATTAAAAAATGGCGTGTCAATAACATCAGGTGAGTTTCGAACAGCAATAAACGTAAGAAAAGAAGGTTTCTGTGGCCTGTTGCATAATATTTGTTACTGAAAAGAGCCGTTTCAATTACCTGTACACCGTGAAGGGGCCGAAGTACGCTGCTATTTCTTTGCAGCAACTGACATGGAACCATATTTAACAGTAATTTCGCTACTAAAGCATCTATGCCCCATCTTTTTTTGGATTTTAAACGAGGGTGGGTTCAAACCCCGCTCTACTCTCACCTAACTTCCCACTGCCACTCTCCCGTCACTCTGTCGCTGTCCAACCCCGCAGAAGCTGGTCTCTCGTCCGATCACGTGACCGTGTGAGGCGTTCCTCATCGCCGCTAAAAAATGCAAAATCAAAATAAACAAACCATTTTTGATCGTGAATTGGCGATTTTGAGGTAACGAGCCTTGGTAACCGCCAGATACCAGGAGTCTCAAGACGGTGCGCGATGGATACCACTGGTCTCGGGAACGACCCGGGCGGAGTAATTGACAGTGCAAGTGCTATGGAAAAGGACGACATCAATATCACGGTCGCGGTAAGGTGCAGGGGCCGCAATAAGAGGGAGATTGAGGCGAAGAGCCCCATAGTGGTGACAGTCCCGGATGTCACTACGACACCAGAGGTATCGATAAATACGAATGGCGGATCCGGTATTGAGGCGCAACTGCAAGCGAAAACTTACACCGTTGATAAAGTTTACGGGCCGGACTCCTCTCAGAAATTGGTGTTTGAAGATTGCGCTGAACCACTGTTTCACGACTTTATGAGAGGGTATAACTGTACCATGTTAGTGTACGGTATGACATCCACTGGGAAAACTTATACAATGACTGGTGATGTGGAGATGGGAGCAGAGGGTGATGTCAATGGACAAGCCGGCATTGCGCCCAGGATACTGGTGAAACTATTCGAGTGCCTACAGGACGATTACGTGGTTAAATGTTCGTTTGTGGAATTGTACAATGAGGACCTGAGAGATTTATTGTCGGAGGGTCAGGATGATTCCTCGAACGGGACGGAAAACAGCAGTAAGCAACCCGAATCGTTAAACGCTTCCAAGAAATTGAGAATATTTGACTCTAATAACAGCAGATCAAATTCCCCCGTGACAAACACGAATAATCCAACGCATAAGGCTAGATCAGATTACTTGAAGAAGAAATTGAAATCAAATAGAAAGAAAAGCCTGGATGATATGTCCCTCGCCGCGAATGCAGGCGGTAAAACGCATGTACCACCGACACAGACAGGGATATACATCCAGAATTTGAAAGATTTCCATATATCCACCGCGAAGGAAGGCTTACAGCTGCTGCAAAGAGGTCTTCAGAGAAGACAGGTGGCTACTACAAAGTTGAACGATGTCTCAAGTAGATCGCACACTATTTTCACTATTACTCTGTACAAGAAATTCAAGGACGATCTGTACAGGTTATCGAAGATAAACCTAGTGGATTTAGCAGGTTCTGAAAATGTCAATAAAGCCGGTGCCTTGAATCTCAGGGCAAAAGAAAGTGGATCCATCAACCAATCCCTACTGACGCTTGGAAGAGTCATCAATTCCTTGGCTGATAAAAGTGCTCATATTCCTTTCAGAGAGTCAAAGCTAACTAGACTCTTACAAGATTCCTTGGGTGGGAATACCAAAACAGTACTTATTGCTACTATATCACCCGCAAAAATTGCAGCAGAGGAGACCTGTAGTACTTTAGAGTACGCATCTAAGGCAAAGAACATTAAAAACAAACCACAATTAGGATCTTTCATTATCAAAGACATTCTACTGAAAGACGTCTCTCAGGAACTCATAAAGATGCGGGCAGATTTGTGGTGCACGAAAAGCAAAGAGGGTATATACGTTTCACAAAAGAACTACAAAGAGATGGTCGATGATCTGGATAACTTTAAAACTGAACTTACAGAACTCAAAAGGACCAATGATTCCCTGTTGCAGGAAAACGAACTACTGGGAAAGGAAAAGAAAAGCGGCGCCGAAAGGGCAGATTCATTGAAGTCAGAGTTGGACAATCTACGCACACAGCTCAAATCAGTTACAGATAAACTTGCCCAGACAAATACCCAGAATACTAAATTATCAGAGCAAGTAACTGATATGAATCGTATACAGGCAGAACTGAAGTCGTTGATTGAGGTGTATCAACAAAAGCACGAAACTAGTAAACACAAGTTCCAGCGTTTACTGAAAGATGAACTGGCTACCCTAACGGCAAAAATACTGAGTCAATGGGACACACTGAAGAATGTTAATCCTGGGAACTACCAAATTCACACACACGTAGATAGCATACGTGGAGAAGTAATGAACCTGTTAGAGACGACAAAAGAAAATGCGGAAACACTATACAAGTCCTGTATTGATGACCTATTGAAAGAGACACCGAAAATTTTTCAGCTCATAAGCGATAACGTTGGAGATATAAGGGGTATGACCGAGGAACACTACACAGAAATGGCACGAAACTTTTCGGATTTGAGTGAAGAATTTAACACTTTCAAACAATACTTGGATGGTCAATTCTTTCAAAATAATCATATTGAGATGATTCAAACACACCAAGAAATTGTTGCTAGTAACATGCAAAAAATGTCCGATGATTTGTTACAAAGTGTTCAAAACAGTATTCAGAATTACTTGAGTACTAATGCACAGATGGTGACCAACTCGATAAATGATGTCGCAATGGATGTCATAAATAAGGAGATGGATCTCTTTGCACCCAAGAAAAGTAGATGGGAAGAGTCTATAGACTTGATCAACCAGTCTGATTCGTTGAGTAACAAGTTCAGGAATAATATGACAAAGTCTGTCGATGATATTGCAAGTGTTATCAGGAACTCCAATGAATCAATGGATCGGTCGATTACCACAATCAAAAAGCATATCATTGACAATGACATAAATTCACAGGAGCAAATCAACTCAAATGAACTACTGGCCAACAGTTTTAAAGCTATACAGGAAAAGAGCAACAATATATTGCATTTGGTCACAGGTGACCTGACAACCACTGCGCAGGAATCGATGGATGGAATACAAAACTTAGACAGATCGATAAGGACATTAATACACGGCGACCAATATATTCACAGCACCAAGGGCGTTCACATTCCACCGCAGAATAGAGGACCTGAGCTACATTCAACCCTGATACCACTGAAGCCATCTTCCTCTAATTTGAACAGACTGTCTGACAGCACCAAGTCAAGTCCGAGAAAGAGATCGCAAGGATCTGAAGATGAAACACATGCATCGAAAATTCCTAAATTAACCCAATAAAGGTAGCCGAATACCTGTGCTACATCCCTTGGACTGTCTCCGTAATGGAGACATTACAGTCATACATAAAGAGTAGTATAATTCAAATAATCTAGTTGTAACAGTATTAATCCCACATCGATGCAATGGTTCTTGTTAACAGTTTATCACTCTATATTCGCCTATATCAGCAATGAGATTAGCAACGTCAACCCGGGACCTGCCCAATTGGACGCAAATCTTGTCAAATGACTCTAGATTATCGAGAGCACCTAACAGCTGAAGTTTTTCTTCCTTGGTTAGAATCATGGTTTCCTTATCGGCACCGTTTGTCCCACCTATGGCGTCAAACGATTTCCTTTCTCTGGTGTTCTCCCTTCTCTTTTCAAAAGAAACCTTTGAGAATCTTGCGTAAAGTGAGTTGAAAAGTCTGTCTCCGTCATCAAATTTAATGTCTGATGTTGAAAGAAAAACGTTTTTAGAATGTGGAGCTTTTTCTGCTATCTTGGATTTACCCATCTGTTTTGCTATAATCGAATTTCTCCTTTTCTCTAAAACGGGATATGACAGAACGCGGTAGATGATCTTTTTTATGGTACCAAATTGAATGAATTTCCGTACGTCAATGTAGTTGGACCTTATTGTAGTAAAGTTGGTCGCGTACCATTTCTCTAGTGTGATTCCCTGTGATAAGGATCTGTATAGGTCGAAAAGTACCATCCGGGTTGGGTAGTAAAGGGTATGATCGTCTGACCTCCCCGCCCCAGGTGTCCCCTCACTCGAAAGTGAGCTCTCAGACCTTTTTTTGTTTGATAGAGAATAGAACTCTGATGAGTTGTTGGAGTATTGACTATTGGATTGCCAAGACAAAACACCAGTGGACGACAAGGAGTTCGATTTTTTATGTTTATTATTCCTTGAACCGGGAATACTTGTTTGTAAAGGCATGTGTATTAGCCGCGAGTTTTTAGGCAGAGTGACGTATTCTTGGCAATCATAAGCCATGGTAGGGTCTGTCAGGAACTCATTTATCAAGCTTGACGGCGCATAAATGTTTGAAAACTGGAAAATGTCCGTTATTATAACGCATTTGTAATAAATGAGATGTTTGATGCATTCAATGACCAGTTCGGGATCACTGTCGCTAAGTCGTGCTATGTTCAATATACTATTAGCCCCATTTATGAACGGCAGTATACTGACCATTGTAGGGTCCCAATTTAGGTCTATTATTTTTTTCAGCTTGACTACCAACATGGGTACGTCTTCTATGGATAACTGCACGGAAGTTGGTGGATTTGTCAGTGGGAATATCTTGATATCTATCGCATTCCCTTCGTCGATTGGGATGAGACATTCTGAGTAATTGTTTAAGTCTTGGTATATCCGCATTATTAAGTCTTTTACGGATATGAGATGGATGTCCCCCTCTGTCTTTCTGTCAGGCGAGAAGGATTTTGCCTTGGAAATCAGTGCATGAGTCAACGGTGCTTGGTTCTTCGCTGAGTTGTTATCGAAAGGCAATTTGTCTCCCTTGAAAAGAGAGTCGTCCCTTTCCGCTCTCGAAAGAACCTGACTTTGCTCTTCAAGAACCCTGAACATCTTACCTAGCCTGGTTATTGCGGGTTCGTATGGGGAGGTAGCGCACTCGTACGGGAAGACAAAGACAAAGTTGAAGCGGAAATAGTTTCTTGCATAGGACGACGATTGGACCGCCACTGGGTATGATACAATTCGATAGTTACCATACTTCATCGTTAGTAACCTATGGCATAGCTGGGGTTTCGGTATGATGTAGTTCTTTATCGCATCGAAATTGATGTCAAAATGCTGTAAATTGCCCGGAGGAAACTGGTAACACACCTTTGAACCCTCTGTTGGGTGAAATATGGTGTAGAAGAGGGTGTGTATCGGAACAAATCCTTCAAACTTAGACAGCATCGCGCTCACTGCCCTCCGTTCTCCCTGCATCGATCGTCCCTTCCATGTTTAGTACTACAGTTTATTTTGATTTTGGATTTTATACAAATGCACTGTCCAAAGACGTGGTCTAATATACAGATATATAGGTGGGTGATCTCGGGTGAGAAGCCTTTTGATATCCACCCGTGATAGTAGATGACCACGTTCCATCTTCATGCTCTTCAGTTAAGAATCAGGCGCGAGGTGCAGAGCTAGGGAATTATATTATCCAATTTGTCGCACTCTACTTCAGAAGCTTATGTAGACGAAGATGCTTCTTCGTCACTCTCATCTATTATTACGTTCCCCAAATTATCGTATCTAATGGAACTAACCTCTGGCTCTTCTTCGTCACTCTCATCTATAATCACGTTCCCCAAGTTATCGTATCTAATAGAGTTAACCTCTGGCTCTTCTTCATCGGACTCCTCATCGCTCAATGTCATTTTGTCCATGTTTCTGTTGACATTTCCCATCATCCATATATCGCCGTCTCTTGCCTCATTTTTACGCTGTTGTGCCTCCTCCTCAATCTTGTTCAACCAATCCTCTTCTGCCTGTTTAACAGATTCGTGATCTGTGCACTTCTGATAAACTTCCAGAAGTTCCTTGTTTAGTTCCAAAAACCCTAGTCCCCAGGAGAAGTTGGATAAAAGGTCAGAAGCCAGATCCATTCTTCCAACAATGGCAAAACATGCGGCTAGGGCTTCAACGCAGTTAAGCCTCCAAGGTCTACCATAATTAACCTGGTTAGCAGCAACCAGATACGGTAGCAGTCTCTCGTGCTTCCCACCGATACGGTTGAAGGGCACCTCATCTAGCCTCGCCCAGGAGCACTCTACCACAGAGGCCCCAAATTCCTCTACAATCGCTCTGTCATCAGGGCACACGACACCTTGTCCGTTCGGCGATACTACGATACCTTGGAACTTCTGTCCGACTTTCAAAGAGGTGATCAATCCAAGTCGTTCCAATTTCTTCCCACTACATCTCTTAGGATCGCAATGGTCAAAATCCCACATGGCCATCTTAACTGGGAATTTGGTACCTTTCGCACCGTCGTGCTGTCTCAACTCCATGCGCTTATGGTTCAATCGACTGCTGTGACCGTTCGAGCCCTTGTGGCTGCCCCTCGAGGGCTCATCCCCATGGCTCTTGTTCTTACCTTTACCCTTCCCCATCTGCGTTTCTTCAGTCCCCGTATGTAACTGTCCAGCAACGCCGTCAACTGGGGAGAGATGCTTCTCTCTCTTCGTCTTCTTCGATGAGCATCGCCTTTCTCGACATTTTGTCAACTTTTTTGAACGATCCAAAAATAACGAACCTTTACGCATCTTTGACACCTTCAATAGGAGGATGGAAATCACAGTGGAGTACGATCTATCGGTCCCCACCACTCCTGTTGATTCAGGTTTCTGCTGACCCAAAAGAGAGCCCTCCACTATGCCGGAGTTGCTGAACCCACTCGTCGATGCTGTGTTCAACTGTCAGGATGTGGAGGCGTCCCCTTTAAGAAGAGTGTACTCTTCGTTACATGATAAACCGTTCATTTTGTTGGTTCCGCCTACCTTTGATCTTTGGTACTACGATGACAGAAACACGAAACTTCCCCTTCACGAAATGTGCCATACGCCGGAGTTTGTCTCCTCTCACATATTAACGCGATATTCGGGAAAAGATAACAAACCAATAGATACCGATTTGCCCAGGCTACGAGCAGTTAAGGAGGCAAAATTCTGCACCCCTAATGGGAAAATTATCAATGGACTGTTTTCCAAACAGTCCCTATACACAACGGATGGGTTTTCCTTTAGAAGCACGAGGCGAATTCTAAAATACGAAACTTTAGACAACTTTCAGAATTACTTGCAAGGCAGTTCCACCTTTATTTTGATTTACATAGACCAACCTTTGATAGACACGAATAGATTGTTGAAATGTGAGGATCTTGACTGTTTCCCGAACTTGACCATAAACACAACCCCAACGACGAGATCCTTGGCCAATTTATCATCAGCAGAGGTCCCTCCGCAGAGGAATCCACTGCTGAATAGCATGATCCACGCTCAGTATAACTGGAAGTTCCATGCGCTGTTTCAGAACTATAGGAAAGAGATTGCACAATCTGAGAGCATGCTGATCCCAGGTTTCCGAAGAACGATAGATAAGATATATGATGGACTCGATAACTCCTTCCATACAATCCCCACTATAAGACAACTCATACAAGAATACGTTGAGCAGAATGTGTATGATGATGTGTGGCAAGTTCTATTAAACAGAAATAATGCTAAGGGGGAGAAGGAGAAGCACTCAGATAGTTCTGATATTTTCCGGTTTATTTCGCTAGACCAACTGGACACGGATTTTTATAAAGCCAAGTTTTCCAAGTTCTATCTCAAGGACATCGTACAATTAGAGAAGAATATTTTGAAGGCAACAAAATCTTTTGAAAATCTATCGGTAACACATACTTATGTGGAGAAATGTAGAGTGTTGGTAGAGACATTACAAATATTATCGAAGCCTGTTAAAAGGGCAGGAGGTGACCAGGTCCCAATTACCGCAGATACTTTGGTCAGTCTTTTCATTTTGCTGATTAAGAGAACAAAGATGAAAAACATCAGGTGTCATTTGTACTACCTACAAAATTTCCACCAAGACGAAAACAGCATTAAATTTGGACTATTGGGTTATGCAATATCCACTTTAGAAGCTGTGATCTGCTATTTGGAAACGATTGAAACAGATAAGGAGAGGGTGGACTGCATTGAAAAAAACGACGCTAACCTAGAAGAGTTCCTGAATTTACTGACACACTCAAAAGGTGTGTCTAATGAAGGATTTGACTTATCAAAATATTCCCACAACTTCAGATATAGGAATGGTGATGGTAATTCCATAGTTTCACTGTGCATTACCAACTTTAAGAACGACATATTCCTTGAGCTACTTTCAGAAAACTATGAATCGTACTTTGCCTTGGAAGATTTACTCGAGGATCAAACCACCGAAGGGACGACCCTTCTCATGGAATCATTACAACATAGTAACCATGAAATAACAGAATATTTGACAGATATACTGCTTAAGAACTGTACCGAGGAAGAGTTATACTATTATTGTGGGAAAAGAGATAAATACAAGCGTAATATTGGTCATTATATATGCGGACAGCAGACCCTGCTACAGAAAATTGGTAAATACATAAAATGGGACAGCAAAGATTGCACTGGTCAGACGCCATTGTGTGTGATTTTTAGAAGTTACGATCAAGCTTTCTACGATGTCATGGTTGAAAAGGCTTTTGCTATTGCAGTTGAATGGTACAGTACTGTGAAGAATTCGAAATTCTGTTTTCAGGATCATACAGACAGTAAGGGAAATACTCTACTGCATATAATAAAGTGCAACATATCGTTTCTTTTACAATCGCCCGATGTTGACATCAACAAAGTGAACAGTCAAGGACTAAGTCCGTTGACAAACAATGCAATTTACGATAGAGGTGAAAACGTGGAGGCGCTCTTGAAGGATCCGAGACTGATATTCAGCAGTTTTGATTTTCTAAAACAATACCCAAATACCAAATCGGCACCTATTTTATCTCACTACTGTCTTGACAATGAGGCCCCTTTCCGTAATATCATTGCCAGTTATTTCGATTTCAGGATAAGTAATAAACGCAGCGTTGTATTGACCTCTCGATCAAAGGTGGACGCTCAGGAACTTATGAGCAGCGAGGTGTTTGAACTAAAAAGTCTGAAAGCTTTGTTTCGGCTTCTACTGAAGCAACATCCCTTCACTTTTTTCCCTTTAGAAGAACTGTTGGATGAGTTGAGTGTTGTCGAAAAGACAGGTAGTCTTCGGTCTTTAATGAAATCATCGTTTTGTTCCAAAGTATTGAAGAAACTCACATACTGTCTGGACTCGATGGTTGAAATGGAACTACTGCCTACGTCCTCCTTGCAAAGTGTCGCATCACTAGAGCGATACATAGCAAAGGAAAAGGTGGTCGTGGATGAGGAGAAATCGAAAAGACGATCCAAAGATAAAAAAATGCAGCCAGAAAGTATTGGAACCATTACAACTTTCCTAAAACACATTTTGGAGTCATTGCTTAAACTGAAGGGTACTATTATAGAGTTGAGGAAATTCTCCATACTATCAAAATTAAAGTCAAAGGATATTTCAGAGAGTAAAAACATCGTTTGTACGCTGGCAGCGGAAGTGAGCAGCAAAAACATTGGTAAAACAATGGTCCGATACGGTACTATCGATAACAAATTTTTCGGTGAACAAAGTTTTGATCTACTGGTGTTTCAAATACATTTTTTCGAAAGTTGCCTAGGCAGCATCATTAACAGCATTGACCACCTCTTACATTTGAAGATACCAGAATGGTGGAAATGCTATGGGCAGCTTTTGGAACTAAGCAAAGAGGATCCGAGTGTTCTAGCACGCGAATCGGATCATAAGCAAACCCCCAATGCTAGTAATAATGTTGGTACTTCAATCACCGACCATACAAGTGGCATGGGCGTGTTAGGGACATTTATTGAGGGGAAAAGAATAAAAAACCAAGAACGAACTAGGACGGCTATTTCGGATTTACAAAGGAGGCTGAAGCTTTTGGATAACGAGATAGATACAAACAATACCCTGGTGGTAATTGAGTACTGTATCTTTATCAACTTCCAAAGTAAATTCATGCATTCCGCGATGTTGGAGAGGTGGGTCAAATTGAATATTAATCTTTTGAAGAAATCTCTATTAGATAACAAAGGAAAAATGCATTCGCAGAGAAGCGGTAAGAAGTAAAGCCAGTGACGACACGTAGCTTACTGTTTACTTTCCATCGTAGCCATTCTCTGCCTTTTTCGCCCCCCTCGAAGTGGAACATTGAGGCATAAAAAAACTACCTATTCAGTATATTTCGGTTTATATGCATACCTTTTTAAATAGATTATCGCGGCCCGTTTATTCTGGTTTGGCATCATCCTTTGGTGCGGCTGGTTCACCAGCACCACCAAAGAGATTGCCTGCCATGCTTCTCACGGCCGGGTTGTTCATCATTTCACTGAAGTTAGGAGTGTTTCCGCCCTTGAACTGTTCTGCCATTTGCTGAATCGCAGGGTTTTGCATCATGGATTGAATCTTCTCCATCGCACCTGGATTGGACATCATTGATTGAGCGGCTTGCATCATCTGTGGGTTGTTCATCAAGCCTTCCAAGCCACCACTCATCAGGGAACTGAAATCTGGGAAACCACCACCAGCAGCTGGGTTAGCTTGGCCACTAGCACTTTCGGTTGGTGCCGACTTTTCTAGATTTAGGGACTCCTCCACCCTCTTCTTAGCGGTCTCGTACCCTCTCTTTGTAACTTCGGTAGCACTGTCACCTTCAATTTCTAGCACCTTCTTGTAAGCCTCTAGGGATTCCTCAAAATTCTCCTGGACGTACTTAGCGTAAGCGAGTCTAGAATAACCCTTCGAGTAAGTTGGATCAAGCTTTATAGCTTCCTCGGCATCCTTGACAGCCTCGTCGTAGTTCTGTGAGTTGGTGTACGCAGCAGCCCTGTTAGCAAAATAAACGGCGTTCGTAGGCAGGATCTTGATAGCCTCAGTGTATTTTTCAATAGCAAGGTCGTAGTTCTTACTGGCCACAGCCTTGTTACCTTCCAGTTTCAAGGCTTCTGCCTTGGCCTTGGTCTCGGCATCTTCTTGTGGAATATTAATTTTAACAGTTTCCGTCTTGCATTCATCAGTGTTGCCCGAATGTTGAGAAGCAGCATCCAAAAGCTCGGTCAAACTCTTACCGTTGAATTTAGACTCAATCGTGGCTGATAGCGTGTCTTTTTCGACGCCAAAGACCTCGGTTAAACAATCGATGGCCACATTCAAAGAATCGATGTCATCGGCAGACACTTCAGCCTTAGAGACGACTTTGTTCAAGTAGTCGATAATAAGAGAGGACACTTCCTTGTTAGAGTAAGCCATGTTGGATATTATTCACGGGATGGTTACGACAGTGTAGTGTTCAGACAGTTCCAAAGCATCGCAATTACTTGGTAACGTTATGTCTCTTTTAAATAAAAGCAAAAAAAATTATATTGTGGCGAAAAGACCAAAAACCGGAAAAAAAATAAACTTCCCCGCCAGGACTTGAACCTGGAATCTTCTGGTTCGTAGCCAGACGCCGTGACCATTGGGCCACGAGGAACAAGTTTTGCGTTTGAATGTGATAAAGTACAATCGTGTATAGATAACTCACTGATGGATCTAGTCACTCTATAATTAATGCTTGGTCTCTTTAT
>JANIWX010000098.1:0-38072 GCA_030705205.1 Huiozyma sinensis
TCTGCTTGTCTTCCCCTCCCGCACTGCACTGCACTGCGCTGCGCTGCACTGTACTGCGCTGCTCCCCTCTCCGTTCCCCTCACCCGGCCGCTGACAAACGGGCGGTCCGTTTCTCGCTGCGGAGCGGGATTGCAGGTTTTTTCAATATTTGAGAGTGGAAGAGACACTACAGGGCCCCAGGTGGTCAACTTTGAACCGTTGTGGCGGGAGAGAACAGACACTGGAGACGGTGACAGGTAGACTACACAGTGTACAGTAGACTATACAGTAGCCTGCACTGCACTACACTACGCCTTACTCTACCCTAACTTTACTTCACGCTCGCCATCTTCTATACATGTCCGGTCGCAAGAGCACTGCTGCGAGTCTGCTGCTGAGGCAGTACAGGGAGTTGACTGACCCAAGGAAGTGTATCCCCTCGTTCAACATCGAGCTGGAAGACGACTCGAACATCTTCGTGTGGAACGTGGGCGTCATGGTCCTCAACGAGGACTCGCTGTACCACGGTGGGTACTTCAAAGCACAGATGCGCTTCCCTGAGGACTTCCCCTTCTCCCCTCCACAGTTCAGGTTCACCCCAGCGATATACCACCCGAACGTGTACAGGGACGGGAGACTGTGCATCTCGATCCTGCACCAGAGCGGGGACCCCATGACGGATGAGCCGGACGCGGAGACGTGGTCCCCCGTGCAGACAGTCGAGAGCGTGCTGATCTCCATCGTCTCCCTGCTCGAGGATCCAAATATCTCGTCCCCAGCGAACGTCGACGCAGCAGTGGACTACAGGAAGAACCCGGATCAGTACAGGCAGCGCGTGCTCATGGAGGTGGAGAGATCGAAACAGGATATCCCACAGGGGTTCCAAATGCCCACGGCAAGCGGCGCGTACCTCTCCTCCAACGACAGCGTGGTTGCGGAACCAAGTGCAGCAACGGGCGGGAAATCACTACTTCTACAACAACAACAAAATTCGCTTCAGGGGAATAGCAGCACACATAACATCTCGGAAAACTTCTGGTATGACAGTGACGAGGATGATGACGATGCAGGCGGGCTCTTCGACGAGGAGGAGGGGGACGCGGAAATGATCGAGTTTGAAGACGACGACGACGACGACGACGACGATAGCATAGATAACGACTCAGTCATGGACAGGAAACAACCAATAAAGGCAGACGACGAAAGCGAGGACGTAGACGACGATATGGGCAAGTGACACCCCCCGTCCCCCCCCCCCAACTACCATCTGCTTGCATCAACACATGATCTCATACCAATGGGCCTTGTATATTCCTGTCTCTACGTACAACATAATATGTACCCAACCGTCTCTGTGGCTCATCGTAGACACTTCGCTCTCGTCATATAGGCCATCAGCCGAAAATATCGCTAATATCTCGAAATCTCGAAAATATCGAAAACATCAAAATAACATACACACATATACACGTACACACAGGCAGACAGTACTCCCCCAACACTCCCCCCCCCCACATCCAGTATGTCAGTGCCACTGAAGACCACGAACAGGTCCCCCCTGCGGGAGACAGACGCGAACTTGAAGCCGCAGTCGACACTGGGCTCTCGTGCGTGTCCCGAGTCTCACGCGACAGCGGCAGCGGCACCGAGCACGAAGAAACGCGCCCTGGACAGGCTCGAACACTCGCTCGTGAAGCAGCAGCGGGTCAAGCGCACGCGGTCCATCGAGGGGGCCGTCCTGCTGAACAAGCCCTCCGGGAAGCCCGTCGCCGCGAGGACACAGGCGTTGCAGCCGAAGGAGCTCGTCGAGTGGCAGAACAACTGGCTTCGGATCTTGAAGCGCGACACGCGGATATTCTTCGACGTCAGAGAGGACAAGAAGTCTGGGAGGTTGCGGCACAAGCTGGAGGAGAAACGTGAGTTGCTCGTTGCCGGGTTTGAATTGCTGGGTGCTGAGATATCGCCCTTCTACGACAACAGAACGACCATCGTCATCACAACGAGGTCCGCGGAGGATATCGCACAGGAGATGGACTCCAACGATATACTCGTCAGGGCACGCAAGAACAGCATCAAAGTCTGGGGGTTCGAAAAGGCGTTCAGGTTTCTTTCAAACCTTAACGTGGAAATCGACACTTTCCGTTTGGAGGAACCGCAGTTTAAAAAATTGGACTCACCAGATATAACCACTCAGGGCCACCTTGCAAGAGCATCCAAAACGGGGACCCTTTCGACTCTACTTAAAAACGAGAAAATATTCGGATCGAACGACAGGGACCCACGCACCAGAAGGGACGACATTCATTACTTCAAGTACCCACACGTGTACATGTACGACCTGTGGCAGACATGGGCCCCGATCATCACTCTGGAGTGGAAACCGCAAGAACTGGCAGACGTGGAACACTTACCGTACCCAACCCTCAAAATGGGTACCTTCGGGAGGTGCCCCTTCATCGGCGACAGGCTTTGCGACGAGCAGTCCAAAAAGAGAGTTGACAAGCGGTTTTTCAGAGACAATGAAAACCGAAAACACGCGTTGGAACTTCACATATGGTACCAACACCACGCACAGCCTGACTTTCACGACATGAAAGTTCCAACAATGACCATCCCGCACATTTGTAACGACTCGGAGAACATGTTCTATCATTTTGTCACGGATGTCGAGGGCCTCTTTGCAGCAATTGATGTCGACCGATCCCTGGTAGAGAAAGAGGCCCCGTCAACCTCCACGCATAACGACGACACAGCAGCGACGGATGCGGAGAAACACGCTGCGACATGGAGGGAGCCCGCGACTCCACAGCTGAAGCACGCCAAACTGGCGAGGCAAGAAACGGAGGAGTTCCCGGATGACCTGTGCAACTCGTTCAAGAAGCACTCACAGCTGCCCTTCGAGATCAAGGCCAGCGGTGTGCACCAGTCGAACGATGTGGCCACGTCCTTTGGCAACGGGCTGGGCCCAACGAAGGCCAGCGTGACGAGCAAAAAGATCAAGACGCTTAACAGGCTCGTTGTCGATAAGAAACTAATCTCGAAGGTACCGGGCCAAGCGAGCAAGCCGCGCCACTCCTCACACAAAGACGTCCCGGCAGGGTCAAACCTGAAAGTATCGAGCAACGCGAGCAGCAAGCTGGCTCCACCGGCACAGGTACCGGCACCGGCCCCCGCGAAAATTCGGGCGACAAAGCCTGCTAAGAAACAGGTCGTCAGAAACCCAGGGTACTGCGAGAACTGCAGGGTCAAGTACGAAGCTCTCGAGGAGCACATTCTCTCGGACAAGCACCTGGCCTTCGCTGAAAACGACCTGAACTTCGAGTGCATCGACTCCCTCATCGACAAACTGAAGTTTCAGTTCTAGGCGGCGCCAGCGCCAGTACCACAGCGCAAGCACCAGTATCCCCGCCAACATCAACACACCACAGCCAGCATTTTTGAGAGGAGATCCCGTTTTGCAGTCCACACTTAAACTTCATTTTTTCCTCTTTTCGGACATCTTTAAGGAATTGCATGAATTTTTCGTCTTCTTTTTCTTCCCTCAACATTCGATGTCCACTTCATTCTCCCGGAAAATCCACCACCAACCGATGCCATACAGTGACCATGTCATCAATTAGTAACCTATTTACTATATATATAAGCGTCTATGTGCATGTATACAACAGCAACTTGAAAGAAAAAGAATATTTTGCATATGATTTTATTAGCATAGAAAAAGGACACAGTGTTTGTTATTTACTTGATACAGAAAGAAAGAGCTGTCCCATTAGCAGACAACTATTTCATTTGGGGTATTGGGGGAATACAAACGGTTATACTCTTCAAAGAAAAACAGGCATAGGACTAAAACATAACGATCCCCCATTCTCAATGGGGTTAAAGCTTGAGAAATAAAGACCAAAAAGAAAAAAATACAATAGATGTTAACTGTCAAACCGCCAGGGCCAATAGATCCAACCATGTATACGAATATATATTTTTTCGTTGGTCTATTTTGTCGTTTCCCCTCTGCCAATGTCTCAAATTATCCTGGATGAGGGTATCCCGAGCTGCTTTATTGTGGGTTTCCTCTTGGTGACCTCTCCATTGGGCAGCACATAGACTCCAGAGGACAGTTTGAAATGTGTTTTGTAGTGCCTCGTCATGTTTGACCTGGCATTGAACACTTTTGAGCAGGAACCGTGCGGGCACGTGTACGGCTTGTTACCCGTGTGTGTGTTCAGATGTGTGTTCAACGACGACGGTCTTGCAAACCTCTTGCCGCATATACTACAACCGTATCTGTTTTTCTTGGAGTTCTGGTAAATTATAACGTTCGTGGGCGCCTGGGACACTTGTTTTGAAGTCTTGAAAGTCATTTCCGTCACGTAGGAGCTATCTGACGACATTGGAGTCATGGGGGTCGAGCATTGTGAATGGTTCGAGTCTGTGTCCGTCGTGTTGGCAATTCCGTTGTCCTGGAACAGTTTGGGAACCGGACTATTTGCCCATTCTATATTGATATTGTGTAGAAGACGTTTCGAGGGTCTCATTCTCTGTGCGTTCTTGTCGCATTTATTTTTGAGAAGGTCACCAGGGTGTGTGGACCTTAGGTTGTTCATATCCTTTGAGAAGGCGGCGTTAAATTTCTTTGAGGAGGGTAGAACCGGGTATTCGTCAACTTGCATTTCTGGTTCGAAATTCTGTCCAACAGCATGGGGATGGTTTAATTCCGAAAACAGCTGCGAGAAGTAGTCCGTTGTTGCTGGTTGTAGTTCATAGTTGGAAGAATTTTGGTCGTTGCACGTAAGGAAGTGTTCACTAGAGCCCAATGGCTGGGATGTCAGAGTGGTAAAGTCTTCGAACGAAACTGGTTCAAAGTCATTTAATATTGGCCCATCCTCTTGGAAGTCATGGTGGGGATTTAATTGCGGTAGGAACTCGTTTTGAAAGTAAGAAATTTGGAATTCTGCGGTTTCTGGTCCAAAAAAGTTGGTTTGAGAGGTCATTGAATAAAATAACTTTTCAAATAGATTTTCTTTATAATTAAAATAAAACGAAAGGAACGTATAGCTTATTGCAACTGGAAGAAAAAAATGGTCTGTTAAATGAGAGATAACTTGTCAATTTTTTTTTTTTTTTGGGTTGGCAATAACGTATCTTATGAGAAGGCTTATTGTTTGTTAACGAAAGTTGGAACGGTGTGCTGTAATTAGGTTTTTAGGAGTGAAAAGAGAAAAAGGAAAAGAAAGTACGAATTCATCTCCACACCAAAAAAAAAAATAATCCAACAGTATCCCAATGTGTGTCTGTCTATATATATCTTTTTTATAAATATCCTTATATATATATTTGACCGTGATGTGTACAAGTTCCCCCGACCCACGTTATCTGATACCTACATTTTCTACACCAGAGAAAAAAAAATTAAATTACTTCCTTTGTTACTATAACCAGGTATTTTGTTTCTAGTCTCAAAGTGGAAACGGTGCTCGGGTATCATAATGTCTTCTACCTACTACTTCCTGTTCTGAGGGTATGCAAGTTTTAGAGAGTTCTCCGAACAATAGCTTACAACTTGGCCCAGAAGGGGAATGTCTCCTATTATATCTTTCTTCTAGACTAAGAAACGGCGCAGTAAGTTTCGGAGGTTTTCCCCCCGTGTGAAACTCCTATAGAAAATACTTCGATATCTCTCACTTTTTTTTTTCCTCCTTGAAACGGAAAATTCCATTGTCGGAACAATTGAATGAGCGCGTCAACGCTGGGCAAGCACAGAAAACATGCGTAGAAAGAAAAATGTGTACGGTCTTTTCAGAAAATGCGCGTCACAGAGTTGGACGTGCCTTCCTGCGAAGTTTTGAAAGTCCTTTTCTCGAGTCTGCTAAACCGAATTGCCCACTAAATTTATGTCACTAGCTCTTCGGAACCGCGGACATTGCTAGCTTCAATTGAACACTCGTTTCTGAGTGAGGAGGTGGTGAAATACAGGATCTGGTAGGCTCGTTCACTAAGAGTCAAGAATGTGGAGTAAACATGTTGTGGTTTCTGTCTCAGTCGCGCTTGTTTTGGGTGGAAAAAAAATGACCGCCAACACGAGGTAGTGATAGCAGCAATGGGGTCCAATTTGAAAGGGGCAGTCCATAGACTATCTCTTCCGTCATTCTTGTTGGGTTCACCCCCTCTTCCAACTTTAGCTACACGCGAATTGTTGAAATGATAAACAATAAAGGTTCTTGCTTTCTTGGGATATCATCTCGATGGTTAAACCCGATAGACCAACACCTACCCCTTTCCATCTTATCTTAAGTATCTCCACATTTGTCTTACCTAATGAGAATTCATAACCATTGTCAAATGCTTCGGATATCACCAATTGGGTGCAAGTAAGAAATCGTTGAGAGGAGGGGCCAGCGGCAAAAGATCCGTGTAAACAATAGTAGTGACGAAATCAACGGAGATGTCACTTCCAGTTCTCATTTGATGTCAAGATTCTAAAATTATCTTCCCGAATATTCTCCTATTGAACTCATCTTCCTTCTTCCTCTCCATTTTGCTTGTTTAGTTTCTGGTTAGTAATACCATTGTGGCATCTGACCACATATTTCCCTTGTACAAGCAGATCCTACCTCAAAATGCAAACAAAAGGGCCTGTGAATAAAAATGTCAATGCACACTTGGAGCTACATATTGCACTTCGTCATCGAGGGAGGGGAGAAGAAGAAAGAGAGGGGTAAACTTACTGACAATAAGCACTACTTGGCAAGCTAAGCGGGGTCGTCAAGTCCCCATCGCTTGCCTTCTACCCTTGAGAAGGGCGGACAGTTTTCGCGATACGATGACGTGATGAGATACAACGGGAAAGTAACTTCTCTACATCTGAAGTGTTACAACTTTCTTGCTAAGTCACAAACCGGAGAATTTGTCGCTTTTGTTCCCAGCTTGCCTGTGTGAGGGGCACGTTGTAGATTACCTTTTCCTTTATTTGCAAAACAGGCACCCTAGTCGTTGTCTTTCTGGTTCGAATTCTCCACAACCGAAAGACGATGACCGAATTGATTGCAAGGAACCCTGCAGGAAGAATTTTTACCGCGTTCTTTGCGAGACCGACCCCGCAATGCCTCCCCCTCTGGCCGCAGCATAACTCAACTTGGCGCAGAGTTCCCCTCTTTTGAATTTTTTCTTGGTTGTTCCCATTTTTCGAGTCTTTCTCAAAAACGATGCAGAAACGTGTGGAACTAAGGTGAAAAAGGTCTTCCCATCTGGGATTAAGGTTTTTAACCAAAAGACCGTCGGTACCTTTTCCGGGCCGAAAAGTCCTGTCTTCATCTCCACGATGAGGGGGGTTCTTATGTAAAACAGAGAAGGTAAAAGTCACTACTTTCTACTCCGCTTTCACTGCCGCACCAAGCAGTTTTTCGGACACGATAGGAGAGAGGGGGTGCTTTCCAGACAGAGTCTGGTCCTGCAACTCGTCTACAAATCTTTTGTGCTAACACTTCCTCCTCCCCCTTTTTCTTCTCTCATGCTCCGCACGTTGCTGTGCTGATGTTTGCAGAGCGCACATTACTCATTGGAAACGAGGTAGCTAAAAGTTCAAAAACGGTGACAAGTAGATTAAAGCTTGTATAGTGGGGGGGGGGGGAGGTTGTTCCAACTTGGGTCGCGAGTTTTTTGCTCACTAAACAGGTCGGACCAATCTATTTCACATATTCCGCGTTGGGAGATGTTTCGAACGGGAACAGCAGCAGAAAATATTCTTGCAAGGCGTGGGTTCTGTAATATGCGATATAATTCCTGTCTCTGTGGGTGTTGCGGTGGGAAGTGGTGATATCACCAGCTCAGAACGACATAATGGCCTCATTCTCCTTTTCTTTTGTGTTTCCTGTCTGACAATTTCATTCTTGTCGTAAACTTTAATACCAGTTGTACCCGTTATATCCAGGTCTCTCGTTCTTTACTTTGTAGGAGCTTCGTAGCCTGCGCATTTCTTATGCAAGAAAGCAATTCCCTACAAACTGCAGAACCCTTGTCGGGCGTCATGGTGTAAGAATGCTTCCAGGGGATACTCTCTTCGGCCCCTTCGCGCTGGTTGAGAGCGGTTATTACGAAAATGTAATAAGGTCTGGATTTGTACAACCTTTCAGAAGACATACAGTTTGTAGTTACAAACGGGGGGGGTGGCGCTTAGAGTTGTTGCTTTTGGAAGAATTGGTGAGGCAAGCACCCTCGCTCCTCTGAGATGATCAATAACTCTGGAGTTTGTTCTGTTCTCACTTGTCATTTCACACAATGGTGTAATTTTACCAGACCCAAGGACTCGTTCTACGTGGGGGTTTATCGATTAGCTAGAATTGCTCGTTCGCGAGTTAGTAATTTATTAGTAAACGAAGGACTTAAGGGAAATATAGAAACGTTAAGTCTGCAACGAAGAAACAACCGCGCCTATTTCCTCAACAACCGCTGAACGTCACCCGTTGGGAGTTGGGTATTGTGTGTGGAGGCGAGCCCTGGATTGGTCAGCAAGATTGCAAAATAACTACAAATGGCTATTGGCGAAGTAAACGACGCACGATAAGAACTGGCTACATTATTGCTGTTGTAGCCAGAATTATTTTCTTCCTAAAAAAGTGACAAATGTTCGTGGCTTAAACAATGGAGTGTCCCTTTTGTTCCCCATTATTAACCTTATTGGTACTTCCTAACGTTTCATCGAGAATTGTCGAACTTCACATAATATCGGAGGGTGTGAGGTAGCCTCCTGTAAACTCAAGTAGAAACAGCAGTTTCTTAAGCTATCAATGGAAAGAACAATAGAAAGAACAATGTGTTTCTGGGATTTTTATCGGTCGTGTATTGTTCCCAAAAACCTATTATCTTACTTTCGATCCTCGAACTCTGCTCGAAAAAGAATTAAGAGACAAAGGTAAACCTTCTGACCCGCGGTTTTTCTCCTCTTACCTATTGTAACATGGCATCTTCTAGGCGGGAGGTGGGGTTAGGTTCAGAGAATACGCGCACACCGGGAAACCTTCCACATTGTGTCCCAGCGGTGGCATTCTCCAAGTGCGCGCCCCAAGCATACTACAGAACTGCTTCCGTTATCACATGCACTGTAACCCAACAAATGGGTAACAGCGCATATCGAAGTTTCAGCGCATTGTGTGAATCGATGTTGTTGACTTTGTTGAACACACGAACTACATTTGTGTCATGCGCGGAAGAGAGAGGACCCCACCCCCCACGCGTTTCTCGTTCCTCTTCGGTTTCCAGAACTTGACGTTGTTTCAACTTTCCCTCACTTTAATTTTTCAAATCAAATTTCATTCGGGGGGGGGACAGCTGTTTCAAGAGACCCAGCACTTACAAGACGGTTAACTGTTTGCATCTAGACGCCGTTGTCAACAAATAGCAGTGATACGGACACACATACACTCTCGTTACGATGTCCTCCGAACCAACTTTCGAGCCATGGGTAGGCCCCGATGGGGTCCCCATCAGAGAAAAACCTAGACTGATTGTTCTTATAAGGCACGGAGAGAGTGAGTCTAACATAAATAAGAGTATAAACGAATATATCCCGAACCAGTTGATCTCTCTGACAAAGAAAGGTTGGACACAGGCACACAATGCTGGTGTTCAACTTCTTAAAGTTCTGAACTTGGAAAACCCAGGAATTGTTCAAGAATTGGCAGAGGTGTATGGGACGGAGGAACCGGGCGTCTGCAAGGGTCTACCTCTGGAAGGGTACGAACGGTTGGACAAACACAGGGACACCAACGTCATTTTCTACACTTCCCCTTACAGGAGAACAAGAGAGACGCTGAGAGGCGTCCTCGATGTCATTGACGGGTACAACTTGAGGAACAGCAACGTGAAAAACTGCGAAGGGGGGGCTTATAACCCAACAGGTTGCCAGAAGTTTGCTACTTGGCCAGAGGGGGAACAAACGAGCGGCGAGTACAAGAACGATACTATCACGCATAACTGGACATCCAAGGACCCGACCAAATCCTTCGTCCACTACCGGGTCAAAGATGAGCCCCGCATCAGGGAGCAAGATTTCGGTAACTACCAGGATATCAGCAGCATGCAGGACGTCCTGAAGAAGAGATCCGCGTACGGACACTTCTTCTTCAGGTTCCCTCAGGGCGAATCCGCAGCGGATGTCTACGACCGTGTGGCCAGTTTCCAAGAGACGCTCTTTAGGCACTTTGAGCAAAAGAAGAAGAACAAGCTCAGGGACATCATGGTTCTTGTCACCCACGGGATATACGCCCGCGTGTTCCTCATGAAATGGTTCAGATGGACCTACGAAGAATTCGAATCCTTCACCAACGTCCCCAACGGCTGCGTCATCGTCATGGAACTCGACGAGACCACTGGGAAGTACATGCTCCGCACCCGGTTGCCCAAATGGGACAAGTGACCGGAAGTGGTAACCGCCTACCGAAAGAGGAAGTCCACCGTGGGCACCCTCTATCTCGGGATCTCGCAACCCATACACCACACCCACATCCTCAAAACGGCGACTTCCACTAAACTCGAAAAAAGGCGCACCGGGCGGTCACGCGATTGTTTCCCGCTTCACAGTGTTGCATGTTCTGTGGACCGCTAACAAACACAATGGCGAACGGCTTATTACTGCATGGGTACGTGGGCAAGAGAAAGAGACGTAACCACCACAGTAAGCTGAGTCGAGTGTCTCACACACTCTGTCTGCCACGAGGAATCCAGGTGAGCATCTACAGTTCCAAAAAGAGAGGGAAAAAAAAAAGAGAAATTGACGCAGTGTACCAACTATTACTACCACTACCACTGCCACTACTACTGCTACTACTGCTGCTGCTAGACGGTCACAATGTAGACGCTCTGTTTTCTTTTTTTCCTTTCTTTTTCTGTCCATCTTTCCGAGTCGGCTCAACTGGCATGGAACCGTTATATAAGTATATATATGCATTTGTTGTAATCTGTCAATTGCTGTGTGAAAGCATTCATTCGTGTTTCTCCTTCGCACGCTTGGGAATTCTTTTACTTCTTGGTAGTTGTTCCTTTTCTTGTTGCTCTTGTCATTGAAAGAACTTCGTTAACTCATATAACAACAACAGTAACAATGGCCAGAACTTTTTTCGTCGGTGGTAACTTCAAGTTGAACGGTTCCAAGAAATCCATCAAGGAAATCGTCGAAAGATTGAACACTGCCTCTCTAGCTGACAACGTCGAGGTTGTCATCTGCCCACCAGCCACCTACTTGGACTACACTGTCTCCTTGGTCAACAAGAAGCAAGTCACTGTCGGTGCCCAAAACACATACGTCAAGGCCTCCGGTGCTTACACCGGTGAGAACTCCGTCGAACAGATCTTGGACGTCGGTGCCAAGTGGACCATCCTAGGTCACTCCGAGAGAAGAACCATCTTCCACGAAGACGACAAGCTTATTGCCGAAAAGACCAAGTTCGCCTTGGACAACGGTGCCGGTGTCATCTTGTGTATCGGTGAAACTTTGGAAGAAAAGAAGGCCGGTATCACTCTAGATGTCGTCCAAAGACAATTGAAGGCCGTCATTGCCGAGGTCAAGGACTGGACCAACGTTGTCATCGCTTACGAGCCAGTCTGGGCCATCGGTACCGGTTTGGCCGCCACTGCCGAAGATGCTCAAGACATCCACGCTTCCATCAGAAAGTTCTTGGCCAAGGAATTGGGTGACAAGGTCGCTGAACAAACCAGAATCTTGTACGGTGGTTCCGCCAACGGTTCCAACTGTTCCACTTTCAAGGACAAGGTCGACATTGACGGTTTCCTAGTCGGTGGTGCTTCTTTGAAGCCAGAATTCGTCGACATCGTCAACTCCAGAGTTTAAGTGTACTCGCTGACGTAGTGTTTGATTCACTACCAGCTCTCACTTTTTCTATGTCTACGTAACACGTTATGTCTTATTCGAATATATATATATAGATGATTCCAAATTACATTTTTATACAATATTAAAGATACACATAATATAATGAACTAGTGCGACTGGCACCAGCTATACCAGTATGCCAAAGTATTTGGCCCTCGGCGCCTTGGTCAGTTTCAGTTCCTCCCACTGTACCACGAATTCGTCTGCCAAAAAATACAAGATCTTGCCCGTCAAGCTCAAAGTTTGTATTCTCGCGAGGGACTCGACATAAACGATATGCGAGGATGTGAATAATAGCAGTAGATCCAGCAGCTTGAACCACAGTGTGATGATGCAGCAGGTGCCCGGCCCGTTCAGGAGAACCAAGTGAGGTTTGTTCATCATCGCCTTCTTGATCCGCACCACATGGCTCAAAGACGTTATTAGCGTCGCCAGCACCGTCTTGACGCTTTGCAATGCACTCGAATTGACCTCCCTAGCCTTTCTGAACTCGTATAACCGATTTTTGCACTTGTACTTGTCGGCCAGCTTGAGAAACTTCTGCTTCGATTGCAAATCAGAGTAGCCGACGTGTACTGTGTTCCTGCTGTCCAGGAGATACTCATGGTAAGTGTCCAGCAACCGCAGCATTTCTCCAGTGTGCCCACCGGACCCTAAAAACACAAACAGTTGCAGGGGTCTCCTCTTGGGGGAGTCGTTCCCGGACTGGCCCCCACCAAGTATCGTCTCATCTTCATCTGTTGGACGCCTACAGAATGGCAAGATCAGGGCCAGGCGCACAGAAAAGGCGGCAGCAACCAGCAGCACAATAACAGACACCCAAGCCCAGTCCATTGGCTGTCTACCCGAGCCAAAGAAAGAGCACCTGATCAAGCAATCGTGACTGTCAGCACAAGTTTCGTCACGTTCCCGCTAAAACTTGATATTTTTCAATTTTTCACTATTTTTTTGTTGTCGCTGGAAAGACGCGAAAACGCGAAAAGATAGCACTGTAAGAGGCAGTAGTATGAGCCAAAAGGGAAAGAAAGACCCAGAGGTCGCAGCTCCGGGAAAATAGATCTCGAGAGTATAAAACATCGAGACGGCCAGCGTTGCAACTTCGTCCGTTCATTTGGTATTTGGGCAGAGCAACATCTTTCCCTAGACAGGTATTTTCTCCTGTTTAAAGCAGAAAGGAGTACATTGGGACAACAAGAACCAATGCTGAGAGAAGCGAAACGGAAAACAAGCGGAGAGCGTAGTAAGAGGCAGTCTGCGTTCTTTCCAGCATTTCATTTCAACGAGAATGATGGTGGAAAGGAGGTGACAAATTCTACAGGGGGCGACAGTGTCAAGGCTGGCTCTAGCGTGAAGGTAGTGCCCGAAATACCGCAGCGGGCGCCCCGTCATGGGGTTCCTAGACACGCCAAAAAGGCTGATAAATTGAAGAGAAGTACAATTCTTCTAGACAAGGACATGGTGAGGGATTATAGTCTAGTGATGAACCTCCCAACTGAGGACGCAGCCCCGCCTTCGGGCCAGAGTGACCTGAGAAGCCCCAGCGAGGAGAGCATCTCGAGCAAAAACTCTGTCTTCTCCGTGAATTCGTGTGTCCGCGATATAATATACGACGAGATTGACGAGATAATGAAAAGTAAAGAGAATAAGTATGGGAAACCAACGGCTACAAAACCTGCCCCGACTGAAGGGACAAAGGCGATGTTTATAATAAGGGATAACTTCTATGAAAAAGGCGAGTGGCACTTGATACCCGATGTACCGGAGGACGTCGAAGAACGGGGGCCGCCAAAAAGATCCGAGCTGGACTTTTTCTAAGCCACACTCAGGAGACTAACACTAATGGAAACGGTAAGAATCAAGGTCCATAAATAATTAAGGAACCAGGAACCGGAACAAGCTCGGCATTGGCTCCGGTCCGTCTGATCCAAACGTGTGTTGCGACAATTAACAACGACCCCTTAAGACTAGCAGATCAAAGCCCAGCCATTGCACAACGTGACACCATGCCCGGCGGGCTATACCCCTACCGCTACGCTAATAATAGTACTAATAATAATTAATCTAACAGGGGAGAGTGTATAGCTAATGTATTGTTTTTACTTAAAACTTCTAATGACCTCACGCTATACAGCTACGCCACACTTCATTTCACCTTCGGAGTCTTTCCTCGTTCATTGCAACGAAGGGGAGTACGTGACAGTGTACACTCCTCTATTGGGTATTCACCCGGAGTTGGGGATGCCCTCGAAAGTAAAAGAAAATATCGCAGTGAAAATTCTAGAAAAAAACGACACTACATCTAAGAGTGTATTATACTATTCTTTATTGTGGTTATGGAAGCATCCCTAGTTGCACATCCCTTATGGGATGTGTGCAATAGCCAGTACCTTTCGGTACTTGGGTAGGAAATCCCTCTACTACTGTCTAAAAAAAGTCACAAATAGTTCTTTTCCCCCTTGCAAAGAACAGGGAGGCATACTGTAGCGAATGAACTCATGGAATTGTCGAGAATATTCCTGTAAACCATGCCAATGCCGATGTAATAGGATGGCAACCATAGATAAAAGCTCATATAAATACAGCGGCAACGTTCGGTTTAGTAGTTGAGATTTGCCAGTTTTCTTCTTTATTTATGTTTTACAACAAACCATAGCAATTCACTGCAGTATCATTTTTCCAAAGAAAACTATACTTCAAAGAAACAAACAAATAAAACAACTTTTAAAACTCCCAACTCCAAACTAGTTATTCAACATGTCTTACAACAGTCCATTTTTTGACTTCTTTGACAACATCAACGATGAAGTTGACTACTTTAACAGATTTTTGAATGGTGTTGGCTATGCGCCAAAAAGGGAAAGATTGGCTGTCACTGGTAACCCCCAGGACAACAACCAAGTTGCTACCAGAGGCGCCAACAGTTCCGCGGTTTCTCAACCACAGAGAAGATATTTTGGTGATTTAGACAACTGGTTCGACAATGACTTCTCGTTGTTCCCAACCGCCTTCCAAACTCCAAAACCATTTGGGGTCCCAGTTGATATTCTGGACCACGACGCAAACTACGAATTGAAGGTCACCGTCCCTGGTGTGAAATCCAAGAAGGATATCAACTTGGAATACCACCAGAACAAGAACCAGTTAATCGTCACCGGTGAAGTGCCAGCGCAAGTTACCGAAAATAACAAGAAAAATGTGAAGGTTCACGAAAGTGCGTCCGGTAAATTCAAGAGGGTTATTACTTTGCCTGATCACCCTGGCATTGATGCCGACAATATTAAGGCGGACTACTCCAGTGGTGTTTTGACTTTGACAGTCCCAAAATTGAAGCCAACCGCATCCGATAAGGGTAACGTTCAGAAGATAGAAATCTCTTCCCAGGAGTCTTGGGGTGAATAAGCAGTCCGAAAAAATGCGAAAACGACTCTTTATATTCAACTCCGGAAATCGAGGATTGCGTTGCTATCATGAATTTGGCTGCCTTTCCAGCTAAGAATTAACAGTTGTTCAGCTTTTTATGTTTCTATATACATAAAAATACACTGTATATGTTGTTAAATGAAATAGTATTTGACCATTTTGATTGTTGACGGGTTTCACTTGTAGCCGTTCCCCAAAGACACGGGGTTCTATTTAACTTGCTTCATTCTTGCTTCTGCCGCTCTGGCTCTTTGTTCCCTCATTAGTCGTCTTTTTTGATCCTCTGTCAGGGAGTTGAAGTTTCTTTCAGTTTCTGAGATGTTAGCAGCAGGATCCAGTTTGTACCCTGGCCCTCTTGCGGCATCTTTCTCCTGTTGCTGCCTCTCTTTAGAGGCTTTCAGTTCCCTTTCGATCAAAGCTGCATTTTCATTTTCCTCCATCTCTTTTTCCCTTTTATTCAATTCTTCTACTTGTTCTCTAGTCAAGGGCTCACCTATATGCGATTCATCCCAGTTTTTATAGTCTTCGCCTAAGGTTTGCCTCGCTATTTGGAAACACCTTTGGACAGCGACATTTTGACTCAAATCCCAGGCTGTTTTACCTTTATTGTTTTTTATGGTAGGATCTGCTTTCATATTGGTCATTAGGATCGTCACCATTTGTTTCAGCCCTTGTTGTGATGCATAATGAAGAAGGGTCGGTGTTATCGCGTATGTAAATGCTGGCTGTAACGAGAAATCAACAGTCAGATTATGACGTTTCAAGTATGCAATTATTAGCGGAACTCTTCCCTTTTTCACCAACTGAATCAACTCTTTGGTGTGTGTTTCTTCAGGGGATAATGTCTTTTCGGGCTCAGGAGTTTTCACCTTCGAAGTTGAAGGGACCTGTTTGTTTATTTTTTTAGGCTCTACGACTGCAGGTTTTTCAGCTACTTTCAAATACGTTAATTCGCACCACGCTTTTTTCAGTTCAGTTGCAGTAGGCCTAGAGGTAGTGAACGGGAAAGTTTTCAATCTTGGGTCATTTCTCTCTAAAATTCCATTATCGTAAAATATTTTTCTGTCTGTCACGCTTCTCGCTCTTATGAAAATATTCTCACATTGCTTCAAATATGGTTCCCATGTTTTCAGTAGAGTTTGCACGTCTACCTTCAAGGCTGCCTCATTATACCTCCGCAGTGTTGACCCTGCAGAATGGGCTTTACCCTTGGCGTTATCCATTGCAGATTGGGATCCACCTTGCTTTCGCCTAGTGGTGTATCTGTGGAAGGTCTTCTGCTCCAAGAAGTTCACGCCCTGTTCTTCGAAACTTATATTCTGTTTGGAAGCATTATCCTTGACGTTATTCCGTTGGTGACTGACTATTGCACCAGCAAAGTGACCACCACCCACCATGAACAGCGCAGATATGCTCACTGATTGGTCGACAGTCTTATTCCAATTTTGTAAGGCCAAGTCCGGGCGAAGAAGTTCGCTCTTATCGAAAAGAACCTTATATACCCCGAACGCTCTGTTTGTTTCAGCGAGTAATTTCGAATTGAAGTAAATTTGTGGGGACATTGTGTTTAGATGGGGCGAGAGGGGAGAAACTTCCCCAGTTTCTGTCCGAGTTATGTTCATTTGGGTGAGCGTTTCAGTAATTTGATCATCACCGTCGTCTGACTCAGTTTCCTCCTCGTCGATATCTGACACGTCGCTAAGCGCTTGGTCATCCTGGCTACTATCACTAGCTATAACATCGCTCTCAGTGACTGCTTCCAGCCCAGATATCTTTCTTTTCAGATTGTGAATGTGAATATTTGTTTGATAATGTGCTCTCTGGTTTACCAGGTCTGCAAAGTCCAAGTTACAAACGGTACAATGCAGCTTTGTCGAGATGGGTTTCGTCTTCAACCTCTCCAATTGATCCGGTGGCAACACTTGAGAAGCCGTATCCCTTTCATTCTGCGCAACTAGTGGCAAATCAGTTCCAATGGCAAGTTCTTTGAAGTTTTCATCAAAGCCAGTCAATTGCAGTGAGTCCAAAACTTCGTTAGATAAATCATACACGTAAGTATCAATTTTCTTGAACTGTGAAACACTCATGTGACTTGGGATGATGGTGGGTCTGAGCCAGTTCCTGCGTGCGTGTTTTCCCTGTCCATCTTTGATCCACCGGCCTGACGTTTTCACGAAACCAAAAAAAAAAAAGAATTGTAATATTGACTATTTTTTCAGTTTTGGAAAGTATTAAAGATTCTAATGCCTAGATCGATGCTTATAAATTACGTACAAAATAGAGCACAGAATGTGGGGATTTTCATTTAAAGAAGGTTTGTTCTGTCCCCGGTGGGATACCATACCCGCTTACTGCGAGCCAATTCTATGACACTCTTCCAAGAAGAATTTAATCTTTTCTGTGTCCATGAAAGGGTGTGTGCCGTGTCCGAAGTTCACAATATATTTCTGCTTCCCACCGCCGAAGCCCTTAATCATGGAGGATACTTTCTTGGTGATGATGGCGTCGCTTCCATACACGACACCTGGGTCCAAGTTACCTTGTAGAGTGACTCTGCCGTTATTTATCTTGACAGCTTCGTTTGGATCCCATGACCAGTCCAGAGACACTCCATCGTAACCTGAATCGCATAGTTTGTCCAGTGCATACCATGAATTCTTGGCGAACACAATAATGGGGATCTTGTCCCCAGTGTAGTTCAGTTTGGCCAAGTGTTTGGGGACCCCGCTTGCGATCTGTTTCAAGTACGGCAGGGAAAATTCGTCAAAGTCCATTGATGAGAGTTCGCCGCCCCAGCTCTCAAAGACCTGCAAGACCTGTGCACCGGCAACCACCTGTCTTGCTAGAAACTCGCTTGCAACATCTGTAATTTTTTGTAGTAGTTGGTGAGCCAAATCTGGATGTTCATTGATCAACTGTTTAGCAAATCTAAACAGGCGGGACCCACCTCCTTCGACCATGTACACCAGCAGTGTCCAAGGTCCACCACAGAAGCCGAACAAGGGTACTTCACCTTCCAATTTATGCCTTGTCAAAGTAATGGCATCGAATGCCCACTTGAGACTCTTCGTAATGTCTACCTCGTAATCCAGCACCCTTTGGACGTCCTGTTCAGTCCGTAGAGGATCAGGGAACGACGGACCCTTCCCCTCTACCATCTCGACGACGCAGCCCATTGCCTGCGGTATGACCAAGATATCACTGAAGATGATTGCTGCATCGATCAGCCCTCTATACCTTCTCACTGGCTGGATAGTGATCTCAGCAGCGACCTCTGCGTCTCTACACACTTCAAAGAAGTCCCGGGACCCCTTCACCTCGTGGTACTCGGGCAAGTACCGCCCAGCCTGCCTCATGATCCAGCATGGTGGTCTCTCTACCTTCTCACCTCTCAACGTCCTCAAAATGAGGTCATTCTTCAATTGGGGGAACTCACCGGGGGGGGACATAACGAGCAGCAATGTTGGATCAGGGGAGTGAAGAAGTTCGATGCAACAAGAGTCCTCACCAAGTAAATATTAAGGAAAGATATACCGTTGTTAGACCGAACAGACAACGCTCTCCCGCAACGATGTCTTTTCTTCTCGTTCCTCTGTGGCTCTCGAGGGTCTATATAGCACAGAGAGCCAAGCCCTAACTCAGAAAAAACACTACCCCCCCAAAAAACCCTAACTGGGTCACGTGCCCACACCCCCGCATCCCGCGGAACACAAACGTTTTCCGCGGAACAAGAAAAAACGGGACACCGGGTAACCCCTCGGATGTCCGGAACGTGTCACGTGAGAGAAAAATAAAACAGGGGATGCACGGCACTAAATATTTTTCTGAGAGAGAAACCCGCGTCGCAGTGAAGCACGCAAAAAAAAAAAGGACCGCGCGGCGTCACAAATTATACAGTGTACCGAGTGTCTGAGGCACTCGCAACGCTTACTGCTATCGGTAAGATATGTGTGACTTTAGAGGGATTTTAATCAGAAGCTAGAAACATGCATACAGTGTAGTTGTTAATGGGTAAACACTCTTACGTACAGTAGTGCGATAAGATCTGTAGCAAGCTCGTATCTGGAAGAGAGACTTTTTGGCCTCTTTCTATTGAAATGTCGGGATTTCTCTGTTTAATGTGGGGGGGGAGGAGGGAAGAGAAAGTTAGAGATAGGCTTCTCGTGTAGACGCAAGTACGTAACTCTGAGAACTTATTTTTTTTCATTTCTCCCACTTCTTTCTGTCGTCGCAAAAACATTATCACGCTTGCTCTCTTTAACGCGGTTTGGAGCGGTTGTTCCGACTCCACAAATTATTCTTTGCTCTCCTTTCCGGGCTGTCACCTATTGTGTTTTTTCAATATATATATATATACGTATCCCGGGTTCTTGATATTGTATAGTTTATTCTCATCACTATCAAGGTAAAGTTGCGTATTCAGGGTTTTTTATTCATCCCCCTCGCAATACAATTTTATCCAGACACTTCTCTTTCATTAGCGGGAATGACTACTGGGAACGAGAAATCACCGGATTACACGGTTTCATCCCCGTCGTCGGATACTAACGAGATACATAACCGTCTCGGGACCAGTGGCACCACAGACAAGGCTAAACTACAAAATGGGATAGAACATAGCGAGAAACTGGAAAATACAGCAAGTAGCACCGCGTTAGATGAAACACCACGCACAGGGCTCGTACACAGGTTTGTGGACTCCTTCAAGAGGGCTGACGGCCAGAGTGCAGGGTTCGATGACAACGACCTGGAGAGTGGGACCAGGTCGTTCATCTCCGAATCGCATTTGAAAAAATCCATGAAGTCCCGTCACGTCGTGATGATGACCCTGGGGACAGGTATAGGTACAGGTCTGCTGGTCGCCAATGCCAGTGGGCTGCACGCGTCCGGGCCTGCACCTTTGGTGATCGCGTACGGATTGGTGTCGTTTGTCACTTATTTCATGATCCAGGCCGCAGGGGAAATGGCAGTCACATACCCGACTTTGCCAGGTAATTTCAACTCGTACATGTCGCTGTTCATATCCAAACCGTTCGGGTTTGCGACCGTCTGGCTGTTCCTCTTGCAATGGCTGACGGTGCTTCCTTTGGAGCTGATCACGTCGAGTTTGACGATTAAATACTGGAACGATAAGATCAATTCGGACGTCTTCATCGTCATCTTCTACGTGTTCCTGTTGTTCATCCATTTTTTCGGCGTCCAAGCATACGGGGAAACCGAGTTCATATTCAACTCTTGCAAGATCCTCATGATCGCAGGGTTCATAATCTTCTCCATCGTGGTCAACTGTGGTGGGGCAGGCCGCGACGGATACATTGGCGGGAAGTACTGGCACGACCCAGGTGCATTCACCTCTCACACAAACATCGGCAGGTTCAAAGGTATTTGCTTCATCCTAGTCACAGCCTACTTCTCCTACGGTGGTACCGAACTGTACGTCCTGTCCGTCAATGAACAAGAAAACCCAAGAAAGTCCACCCCACAAGCGGCCAAACAGTCCATATACCGTATCTTGGTCATTTACTTATTGACCATGATTCTGATCGGGTTCAACGTCCCTCACGACAGCGACCAACTGATGGGCTCCCACGGTTCGGCAACACACGCCTCCCCCTACGTCCTGGCCGCGTCCATCCACGGTGTCCGGATCGTGCCACACTTCATCAACGCTGTCATTTTGATATCCGTCATTTCAGTCGCTAACTCGTCACTGTACGCATCGCCGAGACTATTGTGCTCACTGGCACAACAGGGCTACGCGCCAAAATTCCTGACCTACATCGACAGACAGGGGAGACCCCTGACCGCTTTGGCCACTTGCTCAGTGTTCGGTGTTATTGGGTTTGCTGCCGCATCAAAACAGGAGGAGCAGGTCTTTACGTGGTTGGCTGCTATCGCCGGGTTGAGTGAGCTGTTCACTTGGTCAGGGATCATGTTGTCCCACGTTAGATTCAGACAGGCAATGAAAGTACAGGGAAGAGACCTCAACGAGCTCGGATACAAAGCTGTTTCGGGGGTCTGGGGGTCCGTTTACGGTATCTTTTTCAATATCCTCGTCTTCTTTGCCCAGTTCTGGGTAGCGTTGGCCCCACCGGGCAGTAAACCAACGGCATTGAGCTTCTTTGAAAGTTACCTCGCATTCCCCATCTTTTTCACTTTCTACTTTGGCTACATGCTATGGAACAGAGATTTTACCTTCCTGATCCCATTGGAGAGCATCGACTTGGACTTCCATAGAAGAATCTACGATCCTGAGTTTATAAGGCAAGAGAAGGAAGAGAATAAGATAAAACTGAAGAACTCCTCCATATGGATCAGAATGTACTATTTCTGGTGCTGAAGTATACAAAACTTGTCATTCATTAATATTCGAACTAGAAACAAACTGCACACTAGGCGAACAAAGTGTGGAGGGGAAGCGCACCATACAACTATAACGTCTCTCCCGTATAATGATTGTAACGTTGTGTATAAAATTTTCTGTAAAGTAATGAAATCTGAAAGAAGAAAAAAAATACTTGAAATCAAAAGCGATTATTACATGGAATAGCTCATCTCTCGTAACTTGAACAAGGCGAGTGTGCTCCAAGTCGCTGTGGAAGAATCTCAGTATGCTTTCATTCTGCCCTATCTGTAACAACATGCTGCTTATATCGCACGCTGATAGTGGCATCTATACATTGACGTGCCATTCCTGTCCGTACGAATTCCCAATAGATGGCATCGAGATATACGACCGGAAGAAGTTGGACAGGAAAGAGGTGGACGATGTTCTCGGTGGGGGTTGGGATAATGTTGACCAAACTAAGGTGCAATGTCCCAACTACGACAAATGTGGTGGTGAGAGTGCTTATTTCTTCCAGCTGCAGATCAGATCTGCGGATGAACCGATGACAACGTTTTACAAGTGTGTTAACTGTGGTAACAGATGGAAAGAAAACTAGTTGTTTTTGTTGCGTGGTAGCATCCGATACAGTGTGTACAATAGCGGTTATGATGGTATACCGAACAAGTGGTGAACTAGAGGTAGTTTGGAAAAAAGAAGTTCATTTATCATTTCATATGTTCAGAGAACTTTATGTAAGGAAAAAAAATAATGTAATAAATATATCAATAAAAGTGAATACACCGTGAGATTTAGACTCAATCAAAATCGGGGATGCTCACTGGGCCCACTCTCTTGGCTTTGTCGTAACCTCCAACAACTTGGCCTCTCTGGAACCAGGGGCTGGATGGTGGTTGTATACCCAAGAAACGTGTTCTGGCAAAGTCATCAAAATAGATTCCACTCTGGAACCTGGGGTTCTCAAACCGAATTGAGTACCTCTGTCGTAGATCAAGTTGTATTCAACGTATCTACCACGTCTAATTAATTGCCATTTCTCCTCCTCTGGTGTGTATGGCATGTCCTTTCTCTTCTTGATGATTGGCAAGTACGATGGCAAGAAGGCATCGAAACTGTCCTCGACAATCTTCAAGATTTCCTCTGGGTCCTTTTCGTTGTAGTCATCAAAGAAAGTACCACCGATACCACGGGTTTCACCACGGTGGACGATCAAGTAGTACTTGTCAGCCCAGGCCTTGAAACGTGGGTACAAAGAGGTGTCGTGCTTGTCTAGCGCGTTCTTGTGGTTAGTGTGGAACAAAACAGCATCTTCCTCGTACAAGTAGAATGGGGTCAAATCGGCACCACCACCGAACCACCAACTTTGTGGAGTTCCGTCTGGGTTCCATGTTTCGAAGTATCTGTAGTTCAAATGCGTGGTTGGGCAGTGTGGGTTCTTTGGGTGAATAACCATGGATAGACCACAGGCAAAGAACTTAACACCATCAGTGACTGGGAGACCAGTTTCTGGGTCAACTGGCAACTTCAAGTCGGCGTGGTCGTTCTTCATGGCCAAAATGGCGGTTGGGGTCAAGTTACCGTAGACAACGGAGACGTTGACACCACCCTTTTCGAAAGTGGAACCGTTAGAGATGACCATGGAGGTACCACCACCACCGTCGTTACCACGTTCCCATGTGTCAGCGTGGAACTTGACGGTGTCGACGGATTCTAGACCCTGGGTGATCTCAGCTTGTTTACGACGGATCAAAGCTTCCATCTTTTCTCTGATGAGAAGGTGGTTAGAGTCCGTTGGAGCAGGCATTTTGTGTTTGGTATCAATTGAGTTGTTTCTTTGATTGAGCGAAGCGACAATGGAGAAAGGTCAGCTTCGGTAGAGCACTTACGGTTGAAAGCTAGGGAGAAGAAGTGGAAAAGAGAGAAAAGAAAGGGAAATTTAACAAAAAAAGAACGAGATCTGTTACAGGCAAGTATCGAGGAAACCAAGTACGAGTGCACCACCCTTTTTATAAGTTTTCCTTACTGCCAAAAACTGGTTAACTCGACACTTTGGCGTGGAGCAAGTTGCCATGCGGGTTGGTTTTCCCACAGCCGGGTTCGCAATTGGTGCTAACTGAGACGGACGTTCACCAACCAACAGGGCATCCGAGAGGAATTTCATAAACGGGAGATGTGTGTAACAATAGATGGCGTTGCCTCGCACTGCAATCTTGTTGCGACTGGCTTCCTGTTAAATTGCCGTAGCAACAGTGCAAAAGAAAAAAAAATACGAGCAGGGAAATAGCCAACAACAGTTACAAAAGGGAAAAAATGCGAGGACGAAGATACGAGGTCTCTCTGAAACGGGACAGCTGAGTGGTTTCTTTGGGAAGTAACCAAAAAAAAAACAGCGGCAACAAGAGATAGCAAGTATACCAATTCGCAAAATTTGGCGCGTTTACCGTACTATTAAGCCTGGTCACCGGATAATACAGTCAATTGGATATATTGTACCCTATTCTTTTTTTGGTTACCATGGCACTTTTATGTTGCTAGATTCCGCTCCTACTACATAGCCTCTACTATTTCGTTTTTTCAACTGGGATTGACACTCATAAGTGGGAATGCAGTTAACGAAACGCTATGCAAAAAAAAAATATGCACGTCTCGTTCAGGTTGGGAGACGTGTGTAGTGAAAACATCGTTTTATTTTCTTTCTTCAAGATTGGGGATTTTCTTACCATCGGGAGGTCGTTCCAGTTGCAATTTTTTTCCCGCGTCGTATACGATACGAGAAGGTACAGACAAGAGGGAAATGACGAAAAAACTTAGCGTATCCGGGTATGTGTTGCCAAGCTCCTTCAGTGACAGATAACTTGGCAAGCTGTACAAACATCAACGCCTATGATTCTTAAAGAAACCACGCCTATCATTGATGAAGCGTAAGGGCAAGTCGCTGAGGTTTGAACTTTCAGCGCCCTTTAATTTCCTCACACGTACGAGAGGGACAGAAAAAGAAAGGGTACGTAAGAGAAGCTACGATGTTAAGTATCCCGTTGGGGAAAGACAAGAACAACGACAACAACAGTTAACCTGGATAATAGCCCTTGTGTCGAGAACTCATCCACCAAACGATTCCACCGTACACGTGTTCTCTCTTAATAAAGGCAACATTGCTGACGTTTTCTGATTATGAAATCACGAAAAGAAAAAAACAACATTTTTTTTAATGAGTGAGCACCTTGTTCTGTGAGTAACTTTCTTCTTCAGGAGAAAAAGGAGAGCGGTTCGAGGACAGCAAAGCGTTATTTAATAGGCACAATAGAGTGCTGCCCGTTTCCTGATGTCATAGAGACCACCTGGTGATGCCGTCCGCGGGAACGACTCCAGATGAGAGAGAGTATTGGGATTTGCAACAGTTGTCCCCTACACCTCATCCCATTCCTTGCTTTCTTTGTTGTGAAAAAAGAGCGGGTAGGGGGGGGGGCGTGACATTTTCACGTGAGCCCCTAAGCCACCGCGTCCCTGGTAATACATTCGCACGTAGCTCATTGTAGCACGAGAAAACAAGAAAGAAGAATAGAGTGCGAATTTCTATTCCTCCCAAGGCACAATTACCCCGTGAATGCCAGCCGTTCTCGGTCAGGCTACAAACCCTGAGCGGAATACCTTTTACTTGTTCAATCAGCCGAGAAAACTAAACGAACAGGGACGCAGTATGCCCGCCAACTCGAGTCCATGCAAGATTACCTGTTGGTTGCACTTGTCCCAGAGTAGCGGAACGAACCCACCTTTTTCCAAACGGGTTTATGATCTTAAACAAGAGCAAGAGCAGCTCATCTTGCCGCAGCGGTAAGAAAATAATCGGAAGATTTTGTTGACGACTTACCTTCCCAGTACAAGCTAGTAAATTAACGCCGACTACTTCCACGGTTCAGCAGTGGCGCATTGAGATTTTTAACAGTGAAAACTGCGCAGCGAGAAGTGAGAAAAAAAAAAATTATCGCAGATTTCTTCCATGTGGCCCACGGAAAGGAACAAGCCAAAAAAGAAATGAGGCCACACCACCCCACGTTAAACTAACCGTACAACAACGAGACAATGCACCAATTCACTAGGGTTCTCCTATAAATATTTTTATTGACCATATGATATGGAAGGGACGAGAAACATGCATGGTCTACGCCAGTTTCTGTATTAACCGGGGACCCCCCCCACCCCTCACGGACCCCCTATTGAAACCGTGCTATGTGTGTTTTCTCAGATATGATTCCTTCTACCCTGCAGGCTTCCAATGCAAAACAAGTCCAATTTTCTTCTTGGCAAAAAAAGACTGGCGCTCCGTATGCAATACCAATACTCTTTGTGCAGACCCCTCCTCTCCGGGCCCGCCCCTCTCCCCCTCTTTTGTTTAATTACTACCCACTTTCCGTCCTACGCCCTACGCTCTACGCCCACGGGATTCATTATCCTAATGCCTGACAAAAGAACTCCTTTGTCACTTTAGTTCACTTAGTAAGGGCTCAGTAAGACATTAAGGTTTTAGTTGTAATTTTTTCTTGGTGTTTTTTTATCGCTACTCTATTTCCGTTCGTCGTCCCCTTCCGCCACTCTTTCCCTACGCCTCCCCTCTTCCCGCCCCACTGTCAAATATTGGCCATGGACCTGCAGAAATACTTGCGAACGATTCACAATTGAGTCTCAAGGCCACTCATTATATTTCTCCGCAACAGAAACAAAAAACATGTGAATATATATATTACCTCTCTTTCTCAATGCGCTGTTCCTTTCCAGAAG
This sequence comes from Huiozyma sinensis, assembly GCA_030705205.1. Lineage (NCBI taxonomy): Eukaryota > Fungi > Ascomycota > Saccharomycetes > Saccharomycetales > Saccharomycetaceae > Huiozyma > Huiozyma sinensis. The sequence continues at coordinate 26,406 of JANIWX010000098.1, forward strand.
GAACAAGGGTTTTTACAGCGGGGGTTTCTTGTCCTTCTAGTTCTTGTTTTCTTTCTTTTACTTGCCAACTCTCTTCTTTTCTCATTTTTGTACCATCATCACGCTCGTTAACAAAAAGACGAATAGCTTTTCTCTCATTACTGAACACAGAGATTTGCTAAAGAAGAAGAGTAGTACATTGTTAATAGAGTTTACCAGGTTACGTTGAACAAGTATTTGAGAACAGTTCTCACCACTTCCCCCCTTCCATAATCACCAATGACTGAAATGCTAGGACCAATACCTGTACCCCCTCTATCGCCATACTCTGGCATTCGCCCAATGCAACAACTCTCTCCAAACAGTCGTTTCACTGCCCCAGTTATCACAAACGACTCCCTCGAGGAGAACATTTCCGCTAAACATGCTACGCTGCTCCCATCGCTCCATCACTCGACGGCATCATTGGAGGACGACCTGAAGTGCAAACTGAACACCACGGCACTCAAATTCTTGATATCGAAGCCCGAGGGAGAAGTGTACGATTCGTCGTACAGCTCCGCGTACAACTCAGAAAGCAGCGACTCCATCTCTCTACCGGGCTCGTCGAGCACGAGCTCCACGCCTTTACAACAGAACAACGCAACGAACACATATTCTTTATACCCTTTCCCGGCACCGAACGTGGAACGCACGCCCAGAACGCTGAGTTATAACTCACCCAATAGAATCGAAAAACTGGATACATCCCAAGTGACATTTCTCTCACTGAAGGGTTCTAAACCCTTGGTGAGGAACTCCAGGGAGGATCTGAATGCGACGCTGGAGCAGAGGCGGAAGTATCTGTGCACGACGTGCACGAAGGGGTTCACGACGTCGGGCCACCTCGCGAGACACAAGCGGATCCACACGGGAGAGAAGAACCACCTGTGCCCCTTCGAAGGTTGCAAACAAAGATTCAGCAGGCAAGATAACTGTCTGCAACACTACAGGACGCATTTCAAGAATTTTACATTCACAAATCTGGCGAACAAAAAGGGTACCTGCATATAGCGGCACTCATTACTTTGATATAGTCCACTCTTATATAAACGGTATATTGTAAGGCATCGGAACGGAACATGGAGGGTAGACAAGCATTGATGCACACAGGAAAGTGGTTACATGTTAAGCCCTAAGAATCAGAAACAGTTTTCAGTTCCTGAAAAAAGCATTCCGGGTAATGTTGAATTTTTTTTTTTGCGTCTCTCGATGAAATTTTTTTTTTCCGCAGTATAAAAATTGGTTTGCAAAAGTCGTGTTTATAGTTCCTAGAGTTCTCAGCTTCGGTACGTTCGATACAAAGCGAGACACAAGCGGGACATTGTGTCTCGTCCAAGGGTAGAAAACGTGGAACTACTTCAGTAGAAGTGTTACATGCTTTCACCTCGTGTCGTATAATTTTCGTGCTCTTTCTCCTATATCTTTTTAGGTGTTTCCTTTTCTATGATGATAAACCAATAACAACAACAACTTGAATTTCTTCAACCGAAACCTACAGGTGGATACACTTTTGACATAGCTTTTTAACACTGATTTGAAAGGAAACCTAAGGAAATGGAGAGAGATCGAGGCACTATTCGTTCCCCGCGTCGTTCTTCTTGCGGGGGGCAGATCTTCGTCGTCTTGTTACTTCGTATATACAGGTTCTTGAATAGATAAAAAAGGAGGATTGATTGGTGGGGAGACGAAATACGCGCTTGTCGTTCACTTCTTGGGTGTCTCACTGTTTAGTAGTTCCATGATCTTACGATTAACGAGGTCGTCCTCTGCAGCGTTTGTGTCGTGTTGGGGCAGATCTACACTATCGAAGTCGGCTTTGAGAGGCTCTCTTTTGAAGACATTGCATTTCATACCGACACCAGCCACAGAATGTTTCGTGATGTAAGCAAGTAGCATTTCGAGGACTTCACTGTTCGTATCCCACACTCTCAGTAACCTTTTATGCGTGGACCTTTCAAAATTCTCCTTTGATTTTGCCTGGGCAAATGGGGACCTGATCACCGTCCACCTCTCTCTCCTCGTGGGTAACGGCTTGGGCCCCGTCATGGGGACACCCAGGTAAAAAGCTGCCCTTTGAATAAAATCTATATAAAATTTCAGGTTCGATGTCTCATAGGAACGCAACTGGATGTCCGCGATTAAGTGACCATGTTTCACTGGTATTCTCGTCGGCGCGTAGTCCAGGGCCTTGACAGTCAGTGGGATTGCACTTTCCTCCGTCTTCTGAGATTGGTTACCAACATTTTGTACAGCGGGTGGAATCACACTGTTTTCCACTGCACCGATACTACCCAGGGCACTTGGTTTGGCAATTGTCGACTGTAATCGTGTGAAGCTTTCTAGTATGGATCTTCTCAGCATCTATAACAGAAAAGTAATAAAATTAGTTTTGCAATCGGCACAGTCAAACAAATACAACCCAAACGATGGAGGCACCGACGAGTAGTGCCCTTCTTCTCTCCCTCGTGCAACATATAGTATAACCATGCCTCATCAATATTTTTTCTTTCTTTTTCAAAATTCAAAATTCAAAATTCAAAGAACAGAACCACGTGACACAAACCCCCCACAACTTTGATAAAGTGCAGTGACTTTCACCACTCTTCTCGTAACTGCAATACCACAGAGATTTGCTCGAATGTGCCGTTCCACTACTTCGAGAAAAAACTGTGGTGGTTTCTCCTAGTGACTACCCCACTCGGCTTCTTATCTCGGTGCTCTTAGATACGGAGAGCATAAACGGGTCCGCCCGATCCGTTCGCTATCGCCTCGTGGGGAAGTCAATTGCTGAGATGGCAACCCGTGTATGCAGATAGCACAGCCACATTCCTGGATGCACCCTGTATCAGGCAGCACTACTATATCCCATCGCGGGAATACCAGATTGTGGCACCACCCACGTGTCAAGGCTTATCGGCAGAGGGGGACCCCTTCCCCTCTGCCGATAAGATTTCGGAAGACTGGGGACTCAGAACCCCCCGCAGAGCTTACTCCGCTTTTCTTGAAGAAACGAGGTGTCTCTTTCGGGACACCGTGTTAAAGCCGGCCCCCACGCGGTGTGTCATTTAAGTGACCCCTGCGGTGGTTTCTGTGGACCCTACACATGATGTCGTCATCAGTGACAACGGAAACCTTCTATTGTGTTTCCATGACCTTAAAAAAACAACTTACATGCACATTCTGGAAAAAAGAAATTATAATATATATATATATACACACTCTCATTTTTATATATATATATAGAGGGTGTTACTTCAAATTGAGATACAGTTTCCCTTTCTAGATGAAGAAAGAAGATGAAAGAAAGATATATATATATATCTAATCTAGTTAGACTTGTTCCTTTTCACTCACTTCTTGCTTGTTAAATTATACATAAGTCTGCAAGATAGCAAAGAAAAAAAGAGCATCTTTAAGAGACTATGAGCACGCAAGATACTAAAGAGTTCGATGACTTTCACAATCTACAAGTTGAAGAAATAGAGGAGTATTTCAAGACAGACACAGTTACGGGTCTGCCCCTTAATCTAGTAACTGAATACCAGTCCAAATATGGACCCAACACTCTGGGAGATGACGCAAAGATGGACTACAAGGCGATGGTGATCCACCAGATCTGTAACGCAATGATTTTGGTTCTTATAATTTCTATGGTCATATCATTTGCAATCCACGATTGGATCACTGGTGGTGTCATTACAGCCGTCATTGCAATCAACGTCGTCATCGGGATCTACCAGGAGTACAAAGCATCCAAGACAATGAATTCTTTGAAGCAATTGAGTTCTCCAAGTGCACAGTTGATTAGGAGCGGGAAGAGTGAAACGGTCCCATCGAAGGAGGTGGTGCCAGGTGACATCTGTCTTGTGAAGGTGGGGGACACTATCCCTGCCGATCTTAGGCTTTTCGAATGCAGTAACTTTGAAACTGACGAAGCCTTATTAACAGGTGAGTCATTGCCTGTTACGAAGGATCCACACGCCGTGTATTCGCAAAACGAATATACCTCAGTGGGGGACAGACTAAACATAGCTTATTCATCTTCTACAGTTGTAAAAGGTAGGGCTAAGGGGATTGTGGTCAAGACCGCCTTGTCCACCGAAATCGGTAAAATTGCAAAATCTTTGAGAGGCCAAGATGGACTGATTTCAAAGGATCCCAATTTAACTTTTTGGAGGAATTCATGGGTAACCATCAAACAAACAGTTGGTGCTTTCTTAGGTACTACAATCGGTACACCACTACACAGAAAATTATCCAAGTTGGCTATCTTGTTGTTCTTTGTAGCAGTGATCTTTGCCATTGTGGTTATGGCATCGCAGGAATTTAAAGTCGACAGAGGGATCGCCGTCTATGCTATCTGTGTAGCACTATCAATGATTCCATCCTCTTTGGTCGTCGTGCTAACAATCACAATGTCTGTCGGTGCTGCTGTGATGGCATCAAGGCATGTTATCATCAGGAAATTAGATTCTTTAGAGGCGCTGGGTGCGGTTAACGATATATGTTCCGATAAAACTGGTACTTTGACTCAGGGGAAGATGGTGACGAGAAGAGTCTGGATCCCTAACTTTGGTACTTTGATCGTAGGGAGTTCAAATGAACCCTTCAACCCTAACATTGGTGGTATTGATCTCATTCCAAGAATCTCACCTTTTGAGTACAAAACTGACGATACAGAAGATGTTGGAATTCTAAGAAACTTCAAAAGTCTATTCCAACATAACTCGCTTCCCTCAGAATTAGATACAGAGCTTTTCAAAGAGTGGCTGAACACCGCTACACTGGCAAATATCGCCAATGTTTTCAAAGACTGGGAAACGGACACATGGAAGGCACACGGTGACCCAACCGAAATTGCTATCCAGGTCTTTGCCACGAAGATGGATTTACCAAGGTCTAAATTGACAGGTGAAAAGCATGCTCATGGAGGAGCCGCTAAAGAGTTCGATGATGATAAAAGCAGCAGCAAATCAAGTCTTTCAGATGAACAAAACTCCATCAATTTGGATAATGCCCCATTCAAGCACCTCGCAGAATTCCCGTTTGACTCTACTATAAAGAAGATGTCCGCAATTTATGAATCCAGAGAAACTGATGAACTCTGCGTGTTTACTAAAGGGGCATTTGAGGGTGTTTTAAACAGTTGCGAATACTGGTACGGTCTACAAAATGACGAACTTTTACAACTTACTGAAAGTGACAGAAAATTTATTCGGAAGAATGTCGACACACTATCTGCAGAAGGTCTCAGAGTGCTGGCTTTTGCCTCCAAGTCATATCCAAACAAAGACCTTTCCGAAGATGAAAGACATCGGATTTTGAAGGACCGTTCAGTTGTGGAAAGTAAACTCACTTTCACGGGACTGATTGGTATTTACGATCCTCCAAGACCTGAAACCGCTGGTGCCGTGAAAATGTTCCACAGTGCAGGTATCAATGTTCATATGCTGACGGGGGATTTTCCAGGTACTGCTAAAGCAATTGCTCAGGAAGTTGGTATCCTTCCAGTGAATCTGTACCACTACCCCAAGGACGTTGTTGATATTATGGTGATGACTGGGTTGGAGTTTGACGATCTCACCGATACAGAAATTGATAAACTTCCCGTGCTACCGTTGGTTATTGCTCGTTGTTCCCCACAGACAAAGGTTAGAATGATCGAAGCCCTTCACAGAAGAGAGAAGTTCTGTGCGATGACTGGTGACGGTGTCAACGACTCGCCCTCTTTGAAGATGGCCAATGTCGGTATTGCAATGGGTATCAACGGTTCAGACGTTGCCAAAGATGCCTCTGACATAGTGTTAAGTGATGATAACTTTGCTTCTATACTTAATGCTGTAGAAGAGGGGAGAAGAATGAGTGATAATATCCAGAAGTTTGTCCTGCAACTGCTGGCGGAAAATGTTGCCCAAGCACTATATCTTATCGTTGGTCTAGCGTTTCAGGATAAAGACAGTAAGTCTGTCTTTCCATTGTCTCCAGTTGAAGTGTTGTGGATTATTGTTGTCACCTCCTGTTTCCCAGCTATGGGGTTAGGTGTTGAGAAAGCTGCCCCTGATTTGATGGAGAGACCTCCAAATGATTCCAAAGCTGGTATTTTCACTTGGGAAATTATCACGGATATGTTTGTATATGGGGTATTGATGGCCGGTAGCTGTATGGGCTCTTTCACATCTATCATTTACGGGAATGATTCTGGGAACCTTGGCAGGAACTGTAACAAATCGTACAGCGAAGACTGTCATGACGTATTCAGGGCTCGTTCGTCTGCATTTGCTACTATGACCTGGTGTGCTCTGATCCTTGCCTGGGAAGTTATTGATTTGCGCAGGTCGTTTTTCAGAATGACTCCTGACACCGATGAGCCCGTCAAGCAATTTTTCAGAGACGTGTATGGTAACAAGTTTCTGTTTTGGTCAGTTATTTTCGGGTTTGCATCCACTTTCCCAGTTGTTTACATCCCAGTCATCAACGACAAAGTGTTTCTACACAAAGGTATCAGTTACGAATGGGGTATCGCCATTGCATTTACCGTGGCTTTTTGGATTACTTGTGAACTTTACAAGTACTGTAAGAGACTGTATTACAAGAATAAATCCAAAGCTCAAAACCCACAGAATGATCTTGAAAAAAGTGTCACAAGAGATCCCTTCCATGCATACAGTTCAGCCACAACTCTACAAACCGATATTCATGTACTTCCAAAAGAATGATCTTGTTGAGAAATCTCCAGAGTGCAAACTGGAAACTATTTCCAATTCCATTAATAATATTTTTATATCCTTTATTTTAGTTTAGATAAAAAATTCATACAGATAAGTTTAACAATTGCATCCGAAGATTTCTTTGGAGTTTTGGGACTTCTACACTCCCGGTTCGCGTTGTGCCAAAATTTGATTTTGCTTACGACACTAACTGCCTGGGGTTTTTCTTGTGCCTCTTGTTCCTGATACTTTAAAGATCAAGATCTTCAAGCTAGGCTAGTCTACTACGTTGTCTTAAAACTAAGTTGTGAATGTCAGAACAATTGCAATAACACTTAACAGTTTAAGTGATAAACTTCACCGCACCAATACGTAATCGTGAGCTGTTTCAACTCTCAAAGTTAGATAACATAAACGAAAAGGTTGATACAAATGTACACCAAGACGATTATTATTACAAAAATGTACACAATAAAAAACAAGAAATAGAGTTTAAATCGTTATGCTATATTGATGTTTCCGTCATATCATTTTTCTTGCTTTTCGACTTCGTCTCTCAGGACATCTGGCTTCAAGGTTGGGAACAATAGGACTTCTCTGATGGTGTTAGAGTCGGTCAAAAACATGGCCAATCTATCAATACCACAACCCCAACCACCGGTTGGAGGTAGACCGTACTCAAGAGCGTTACAGAAGGTTTCGTCAATCAGTTGAGCCTCGTCATCACCTTGGTCCTTTTGGTTAGCCTGTTCTTCGAAACGAGCTCTTTGGTCGAATGGGTCGTTCAATTCAGTGTAGGCGTTACAGATTTCCTTGGTGGCAACAAAGACCTCGAATCTTTCACACAAACCTGGCTGGTCTCTGGAGTATTTGGCCAATGGGGACATCATTTGAGGATGACCGAAGATGAAAGTTGGGTTTATACAGGTGTCTTCCAACTCACCAACCAACTTGTCCAACATTCTTGCATTGGTCAAAGGTGGTGGACAGTCCAGCTTGTGCTTGATCAAGATATTCTTCAAGAACTCACCGGTTTCCTTGGTGTGTAGCTGGTCGCCAGCTGGGAATTTGACGTCGAAGACCTTTTCCAATTCTTCAATCATGTTGATTCTTTTCCATGGTCTTTGAAAATTTAGTTCCATTTCAACGTTGGCGTCGTTTGGATCAGGGTGGTACTTAATGACGTAAGAGCCGGTAATCTCCTTGACCATCTCAGAGAACAACAACTCGGTCATGTCCATCAAGTCGTAAACGTCGGCGTATGCCTGGTAGAATTCACAGGTGGTGAATTCTGGGTTGTGGGTCATATCGATACCTTCGTTTCTGAATTGTCTCCCAATTTCGTAAACACGGTCCATACCACCGACAACCAACTCCTTCAAGAACAGCTCTGGGGCAATTCTCATGTACATGTCCATGTCCAGATCGTTGTGGTGTGTGACGAAGGGCTTAGCAGTGGCACCACCGGCGATGACGTTCATCATTGGGGTTTCCACCTCGATGAAGTTTCTCTCGTCCAAGAACTTTCTGATGAAACGGATGATCTGAGAACGCTTGATGAAGCGACCTCTAGCGTCTTTGTTCATGATCAAATCCAGATAGCGCTTTCTGTAACGGGTTTCCTGGTCTTTGAAACCGAAATGGTCCGCTGGAAGCATGTGTAGACATGGAGTCAACAACTGGATACGGGTGACGAAGACGGAAATTTCACCTTCACCACCTTTCTTTGGCTGAGTTCTACCAACGTAACCTTCCACACCGACGATGTCACCTCTCTTTAGCAAGGAGTGGTCCTTCTCGTAGGCTTCAGCATCGTGGTAGTCCTGCGATTGGGACATCAATTGAACGACGACACCGTCGCCGTGGAGCGTGTAGAACTTCAACTTGGAACCTGACTCTCTCTTGGCATGGATTCTACCAGCAACAGAAACAATCTCCTCTGGCAGAGTCTCACCCCTCTTCAAGTAAGCGTACTTGCTCAAGAATTCTGGGTTGCTGATCGAGACTTGGAACTTGTGTGGGTATGGGTTTGGTTCCATCGACTTCTTCCATGCCTGAACCTGTCTGGACCTGGTCTCGAAGTACTGCGATGGATCCAAGTCGGCAAATATGTCGTCCTTCTTCTTGGGGGCAGCTGGCTTGGGAGGTGCAGCGGCCTTCTTGGCAGCCTTCTTAGCCTCGACCTGTCTCAACTTAATTCTCTTCTTCAGTTCAGATTTGGAGACCATCTCGCCGGTGGCCTCATCCAGGTGCAAATTGGCAACATTCTCAGCAACTTTCTCGACCTCTTGTGGAGCAGACATTGCGGTGTATTACGGTAGCTTCTTACACTGAGTAACCCTAACCAAGTACAACCAAACTCGGAATGCGATGACTCTTATCGGTGCAATATCCATCGCCAATTCGTGAAAAATTCTTCGAGATCGAATTTTTCACAAAAATATAAAAAATTTTCACTCAAAAAAAAAAAAAAAGATCTTGAAATCGGGTAACCGCGATGTCTTAACTGTGGTGTCACAACCAAAGGCATTAGATGTTAACGCCGTTGACATGGCGCACTGGATTCTTGTAGTCTCGCAACGCGTAGTGCTGCGATGGGGCTGAATACTGCTGTCCCACTGACTGCTCTCTTGAATGCGGAACACACGCTTGAAACTGTGTTCCGTTTAGCATACTTTCTTTTCTTAATACTGTTTACCCGGTCTCTATTTTTTAGTAGCAGTTCAAGTCTCGAAACCCTATTCTGAGGAAAGGTTGGGCACTATTGATGGCAAGATCTTGTGTTCCTTTGGACCTGAGAGTAAACGTTTACGAGTGGAAGGGCTTATTGGAGTGTTTGTCAACTACGTGTTCTAGTATCTGTCTCGTTCACTTTCCCCCCTCCTTTTGTTATTGATTTTTTAGCCTGCTAGGGTTCCACAACGGAAGAACTTGCCATGACCAGTGTCAATCCTACGGCTTCACTGACTAACTGTACTGTGGAAAAATACCAACCCGGAAAGGTTATTGTTGTTGGATCGCACAGGGTGGAAATACTACAGTATATTGCCGAGGGTGGGTTTGCGCAGATATATTCTGTGAAGTTTCTGGAGTACGCCAACGAATTCGATAGAGAGGAATCGCCCGGTTCAAAGGATCAATTGCAGATTGGCGATCTAGCGTGTCTGAAACGAGTGATTGTCCAGGACCAAAATGGGTTGAACGAACTGCGTAATGAGGTTAATGTGATGAAGAAACTGGTCGGTGCACCCAACATTGTGCAGTACTACGATTCGAACGCCTCGAGGTTGCGGAACGGGACAGACGGCCAGCCACAGGAAAACAAGTTCGAAGTACTGTTGCTGATGGAACTGTGTCCCAACAAATCGCTACTGGATTACATGAATTTGAGACTGGCCACAAAACTGTCCGAACAGGAGATCTTGGAAGTCATGTACGATGTCAGTTTGGCGATAGCGCAAATGCATTATCTGAGAAGACCACTGATCCATAGGGACATAAAAATCGAGAATGTGTTGGTGGACCAGAAAAACCGGTTCAAACTGTGCGACTTTGGCTCAACGTCCACCTGTTTCCCCATGGTAGTAACGCACCGAGATATCGCTTACTTGACACAAAACATATATGTCCATACAACCCCACAGTACAGGTCCCCCGAAATGATAGACCTTTACAGATGTCTGCCAATAGATGAAAAGTCTGATATATGGGCCCTAGGGATTTTCCTGTACAAGCTACTGTTTTTCACGACTCCGTTTGAGAGGACAGGTCAATTTGCCATCTTGCACTCAAAATTTGAATTTCCACAGAACAACTATTCCTTCAAGCTAATTAATTTGATCATTGTGATGCTTTCGGAAAACCCGAACTTGAGACCCAACATTTACCAAGTGCTGCATCAAATATGTCAATTGAAACAAGTTTCTATTCCTATTGCTGACAAATATGGACTCGGCGCTTACAATTTTGACTACTACATGCTTTTCCAGAATAACTTACAAAAAGTGCAGGTCGATATGTTTAACATTAAGAGGAAACAGTTTGAAAACAACGGCCAATTGGACGAAAACGATACGAAAACACTGGATCAGTTGTTTATGAATACATTCCAAGTGGTATCAACGATGCCCATTCCCGCTGGAAATGTATCGAGGGACGTGGACTCTCAAGAAAATATCATGACCAACAAGCCCGGCAGCATTGGCGAGAATTATTACCCAACGGTCAACGAGCTGAACAGATACATCGATGAACACGAAGAAAACGGCTCCGCTGCCGCAGAAAATATCCAACAACCGTGGAATGGAGCGCCAACAGGTGGAGACCCCTTTCATATTAATTCAAGGCCTGAGGAACCAGAATCAAACAGGATACAGAGAAGGCAGCTCAACAGCTCCAATTCTTTGGCATCCTCTTCTTCTGAGGATGTAGAGGATGCGACGGGGCAAGGTAAACGTGTTTTTGGGGTAGCCAAATCTCCCGTAACGGGGACAGCTAGTCCTGTTGTGGGGGCGGTTCCTAATGTTCCGTTGAAACAGTACAAATCAAACAATCCATTCCCCAGGATGGGCTACGATCAGTCCGCTGTGAACGTTGACGCTGGGCCCAATAGCTCTGCATTTTTTGCAGAGACAGCAGCACAATCTTTGTCACATGCCCGGGCGCAATCACAGCAACCGCAGCAGCAACAAGAAATATCACAACACACAAGCCAGCGCCCTTATGGAGTCACTCAAGAAGCAACGTCTCCCATTTACGCGAATAAATACGGCGAGGGAGTTTCGGTAGCTCCCCCTCAAAATCAATACATTCCAGCCACGAGACCTGTCATTCAAACTGCTGCCCAAACACCAACCTCCAGTCAACAACAACAACAACAACAACAACAACAACAACAACAACAACAACAACAACAACAACAACAACAACAACAACAACA
>JANIWX010000099.1:0-37496 GCA_030705205.1 Huiozyma sinensis
TTCTTGGCAACTTTCCTAACCAGATCGCAAACACATCCTATAATACGTCCATTGCAGTAAATGCATTCGGCAGGAGGGATGTAGTCTTCAAGTTTTATTTTTGTGACCTCGACCTTTTTTTTCTGGAAGAGGTTCTGAAACTTGGAGAAGGCTTTTGAAGTTGCTTTGATAAACTTGGTAAATTTGCGGTTGACAGACATATTAGTTGCTTGGTTTATAAATGAGTATATTAAAATTTGAACAATGTAAATGCAAGTTAAACTAAACGTTCTTTTGTAATATAATTGAACTACCTTATGGTTTCTCTAGATCATTTTTTATATTTGAAAAAGATACTTTTGTGTCACAAAAATATTGGGTTTTCCGGAAGAACGGATGTACAATTAATTATGTAGACTGATATTTAAATGGTGTCAAAAAAGAAATTTAATTCCTAGCGCAATGTTTGCAAATGGTATATATTGTGAGTTGTGCAGAGAACATTTTCCAAAAACGGTTTAATCAAAAGTATTTAGAAGAAACACGTCAAGTTTTGACAATTGATTTTTACCCTTCTATATCAGGGTTAATAATTGGACACAGTAGAAGCACTCAAGTAATTGGGAAGCAACCAGTATCATCATTTTTTAAGGACCGCCCTAGAACGAAATAATATTTTTTATCCAAGTACTCGAACCTTGGTTTTATTTACTAAACTATATCATAAATAACTTTTTCTTCATTTTTGACTGTTTTAAAAAAGTTTGAAGGAAAATTTTGGAAAGCTGACCTTTGCTCAGACTTTTAGCTTCAATGTTATAAATACTTCGTACACTTTTCCATATTGTCTTACATGCTCATTTTAGGAGAACGATAGCTATTTTTCTATAGGCTTAATTCAGTGTTTATACCGTATCATTCTCGCTAAAAAGATTTATTATGTCGAGTATGTAGGGCTGAAAGGTTGTATCAGCAAGAGGTTTTCCTCACGTCTAGAAGAAAATAATGTCCTTCAACAATGACATTAAAATCTGACTTCTAAACTCAAGCAAGTTCATAAACTTTTCTTATAAAAACGTAATTCCTGAGGACACTCTTTCCTTACTCTGCAAGAAACTCCATGATATAATATTTCTATCTTACCTATCTCATATATATCTACCTGTATATTTTTTACACTTACAGGGGTAGGAGACCTTACATGAAGATACCTTGTGATCTACACATACAGTGTCTTTAAAGAAAACAGTAACACAAGAGTGTCTGAGATCTTTCGCAAGCTTTGCACAGATCTACAAAGCATATCTAAAAGGACATTTGAAAAAGTTCTAGCTTGGTTGCATAATCTGTGTAATTGTCCTATTATACTAAAAGTCAATATCCATATCGACCAGGTTCATTAGTGATAGAAGTTTGAAACTGTGGACATAAGTAAACCATGAGTGTGACGGGTTTTCCAAGCAGACGGTGCGAGCCCGATGCCAGGAGCTTCTCCCCGATCTAAAGTATGTAGGGGAAATACATAAATTGCGGCGCAAATTTTTTTACCTTTTAAAAGACAACAAGTAATGTAATATTGTATGAGTACTTGACATTCCAATTCTGACAAAAAGATACAGGTTGACCGTCTCTGATACAAACATTCAACTTTTATCTCTTCAAAAAAATTCCCATAAAATCTTACAATTTTCACAATTCTACAATAAAAATTGGGCTATAAAGAGTTTTATTTAATATTTGCTAAAAAGCAGTAGCCCTACTTTCAGCAATTAGGTTAACAGAGGACAAACCTTATTAAATTTGAAAATCCTCACGCGCTTAAAATTGTGACTTAAAACTAACAGCAATTTTTTCAAAAAATTGTATTCAATGGTCTCTTGGCCCAGTTGGTTAAGGCACCGTGCTAATAACGCGGGGATCAGCAGTTCGATCCTGCTAGAGACCATTTTTTTGCAACTTGTAATAACCCATTTTTCCATAGCGATTCCCAGATTACCTATAAGACCGTGTTCCTTCTCTCAGAGCCTCTTCTTTTGATACCACACTCTTGTGTTGAACTACCCTACTACTCATATACAAGAAAACTAAAAGAAGTATTGCCCTTAAAATGGTCTTAATATAGTCTTCCCGCAATACGGATACTATATAACCGCCTCACTAAATACGTTAAACATTTCAGGAGCTTGGTGGGTTCTAACAACACACCATGATGCTCTGTGTTTTACCTTGGCAAGGACTCGGTCTCGATAAAGTGAGAAAAAAAAAATGGTTTCGAGACAAACAAAAATTGGCCGATGACTTCAAGCTAGAGTTTATTCATTCGAAGCTTTTGGTTTAAGAACCACCTCCTCTCGACAATGTCGCAATGCTCTCGGATTGGTTCTTACTTCTTCGGTAGTGAGAATTGGTGCTTTCAAATTCAACCGCTTTACAAAGCCGGCATATTAACCAGTCTAAGCAATGGTGAAGTGCACTTAATGGACTGGAAGTCCAACAAATCTATCAATAAGTTCAAAAGCGACGAGACTGCAATAAACGCGTTACAAATTGTCAACACTGATTGGCACAACGAGACAAGGTTCATAACAGCCTCAATGCATGCTGTGAAATTGTTTGATGTTAGGTCTAATGCATGCATTGGAACAATACACAATGAGGTGGGTGCTCCTTTTTTATCGGTAGATTCTCGTTACGACAAAATAGCATGCGGTACTGAGCTAAAGGGAGTTGATGCGCAATTGCATATTTTTGATTTGAGGAAGTTAGATAACCCGTGGAAATCGCTAGTTGACTCACACCATGATGATATTACCTCAATAAAATTCCATCCCTCCGATTGCAATGTTTTGTTGAGTGGTTCAACCGACGGCTACGCAAATATATACGATCTTTCTCAAGAGGAGGAGGACGATTCGTTACATCAAGTGATCAACTTTACATCCATTCATTCTTGCGGTTGGATGAACCCGAAAAGGATATACACGCTATCTCACATGGAAACCTTTGCCATACATGAACTGAACAACAAGTCTGACGAGCTGACAGAGCCACAGCCGTTGGATTTCGGTGATATTAGAGCCGCTTGGGGATGCGACTACGTTGTCGATATATACCCGGGATATGTCGCTACCGGCAAATCGCACGAGGAGGGGAAGGGAGAATTGAAGTTGATTCCACTAAAGGGGGAGAATGTGGTCATTGACAACACAGTTAGTATTCCATCTGCACATGGCGACGAGGTCATCAGAGACGTTTTCATTCCGGAACAAAATTCTGAGGTCGTATATTCGTGCGGAGAAGATGGTTTTCTAAATATATGGAGAAACAATAGTGGCCCATTGAACATCCCTGAAAAATTCTGGGATTATGACATCCCAATGAATGTGTTAGATGAAAGCCTCGATTCAGCTGCAGACCAACCTCCAATAAGTTTACAAAGTGATCCTTCTGCCATGGGTACGGCTCCTAAATCTGAAACGAAGAAGCATAAAAAGAAAAAGGAGAAGAGATCGAAAGAGCAAAAACATCCAAAGAGTCAACGGTACAAACCATATTAGAGAAAAGCAACGTTCTTGTTGCGTGGAGATATGGCTGTACTTGTCTATCGAATTAGTTTGACGTGTATATAATAGGAAAAAAAATATAGCAACGTCAGTGTAGATTAAGACATTTCATTATTTAAGATAAGCTGAGTCGGAGAATCTTTGTTCAAATAGTCAAAGGGCAATGACCATCAAAGCTGCAATTGTTGGTGCCTTGGCATGCCAAAGAAATTCTTTTCTATTTGACGGGTTTCGTACCACAGTGTTAAGCTGCGTTGAAGATTCCAAGACCAAAAGAGACGACGATAAGCACGATTATCTTATAGAATTACAGGACACAATCTTATTTCCCCAGGGTGGTGGCCAGCCAACAGATACAGGGTATCTAAATGTATTGGCTGATGGTAATAATGTAAAGGAGACTGTAAGAGTGTCTTACGTGAGCAGGAATGGGTTACATGCAATCCATCACGTCAATGAATATGTCGAGCCTGGGACAGTTGTATCTGTAATTGTTGACAAAGAGAAACGGCTGGATTACATGCAGCAGCACACCGGCCAACATCTGTTAAGTGCTATTCTGGAACAGAAGCCGTATGAGTTGAAAACTCTCAGTTGGGCAATGGGTGGTATTCCTACCGCAAAGAAACCACAGTTGGATCCATTTGATTATTTTAATTATATTGAGATCGGCAGGGCATTATCTCCCCAAGAGATTGAAGACATCACAGAGACAGTGAACAACTACATCTCAATAAACCCTTTGTCTATATCTGTTTTTGAGAGAGCACCAGATGAACATGCAGAGGTTGACACATCTAAAGTTCCTGATGACTATAATTTGGAGAAAGGTGTATTGCGCACAATCCATATTGGAAAGCTTGACTCAAACCCATGCTGTGGCACACATTTGAACACTACAGGCCAGATCGAGTCAGTGTGCATCTTACCGAACCAAACATCAGTGAGAGGTACGAATTCAAGACTACTCTTTATGTGTGGTTCACGAGTTCGGAATTTCGCCAAATCCTCGTCGGATATCATTACCAGTTGCAAGACTGCGTTGAGTTGCACAGAAACTGCAATCCCTGACAAAATTACTAAACTAAAGGACCAGTTACAACAGTCTAATAAGAGGGAGCAATTCTGGATAAAGGAGCTGGCACCCATAGAAGCATTTAAATTAGCAACATGTCTGTCCAAAACTGGTAAAGCATACATTTCCAAAGACACTTTTGGGTCACTAGAATTCTTGCTACAAGTGTACAAGGAGCTCACGCCGCTTCTGGAAACGGCCCCGAGCAATTACCAAGTGGTGCTATGTGGCAGGGAGAAAAACCAAATGGGTTCTTTGCTGATTGTTTCAGACTCTGGAGACACAATAAGCGCTGTAGCCAAAGATATATCGGGCTTAGTAAAGAATGTTAAAGGTGGAGGGGGCAAGAAGGGAGGGAAATGGCAGGGCAAAATCACAAACTTCAGTGACGCTGAATGGATTGCCTTGTTAGGATACCTCGAGCAAACTACTGTATAATGTGTATGTAGGTCATTCCACCACGGAAGGCGATCAAAGTGTTCTCCCAACGTCTTCGGAGCGACTGGATTGCTGCTCCTGACAGGACTTATTTATCTGTTGTTATTTTTCTTTTCTGCATTTTGTAAAAATGAAACATTGCGTACGCGAAAGTTTACAGTAGCTGTTTGTTCAATGAGGATTCGCAGAGGTATAAACACTGCTGATAGCTGCGACATCATCGTACAACAGCTAGTATGAGTAGTGTTGTTAATAAGAGTGGAACAAGGTTTACACCGAAACTGAAAGGGCGCAGGGCTCCAGTTGCCGCCCCGGTTACAAAGGAACCAAGCTCATCCGTGGTAAACACCCAAGAAACAGTTACTGAACCGTTGATCGAGAAGTCGAGTGTAGTGATTGAAAAGCCGAGTGTTAATGAGTTAGAGGGAGCAACCCAAGTCTCAGAAGCCAACTTTGAAAGTGATGAAGAAGAGAGAGAAGAAGAAGAAGAAGAAGACATAGACGATGGGCTGGAGGAGAGAACCGTCCCAGTCAGGACCACTACTTCTGCGAAAAACGCCAGTGGTATCAACAAATCGAATCCTCCAGTAAGTTCGAACGGTCAGCCTATTTTTGACAAAAGTTTTATACCCTCACGGACCAGCACGCAGGTGCCACCAGGAATACACGGTATTTCTGTGAACCATCCAACTTTACGTTCAAGCAGATTGGGATCCTTGAGCAAAAATCTCGAAAAACCCCATTTCAAGCCTAGCTTTAATGATGGGAGGAAGAATAGTGTTTCCAGCCCGACAACAACCAGGCGACGTCTGTCTAGTATTTCGAACAACCTTCCGAGAACACTGAAGAGTGGCCAGCTCATTGAAAGTGAAAATTCAGCGCTGAACACCCTCAAGAGAAGGAGATTATCGACCAGAACAAATATCTCGAAGAAGTCTGGATCCACACATAGAATCAGTATCGTCCCGAAGATCCAGGCCCCCGTGAAGAAAGCTGTGAAACTTCCCGACCCGATTGCGCGAAAGAAGGGTGAATCTGACTTGTATGGTAGAACGGATGAAATGTACGAAAAGTACAAAGTGAAAAACTCCAAGGAGATCCCCAAAAATATGAAGGTTGAGGATTCTGCGAAATATCTGATCGATGAGGATTGCTTCACAATGGCGGAATTATGCAAACGCACACTGACCATAGGTGAAGTTTCGGATAACTTCGAAAGGGCACAGGAGGCACGTAGAATGAAACTGGAGAAAAGGAAACAACGTAGGGAATTGAGGATGAAAGCTCGTGATCAGTTCAAATCGCTACAAGATTTGACCAAAGAGGAAGTAGAGAGGGAAAAGGAGGAGAGAAAGCAAAAAAGGGAAAAACTTCTCAATTCGGAGCTCCCTGAAGATCAATATCGACAATCCACCAATGCGCCACAGCTGAAACTGAATAAGCACGGTGACATCGGCCTAGATGAAGAGTCTACGGTGGTGGATAGACATAAGAACGCCACTCTAGACAATTCCCAGAAGCAAAAAGTTGATGAAAATCCATTCGACAATCTGTACAACTACGGGACGTATGGTAGGGCGACTTACACAGAGCCATGGACCCCAGATGAAATGGTCAAGTTTTATAAAGCATTGGCAATGTGGGGGACCGATTTCAACTTGCTAGCGGAATTGTTCCCATACAGAACGAGAAGACAGGTAAAATCTAAATTTACAAATGAAGAGACAAAACATCCTGTGATGATCGAACTGGCGCTGCGGTCCAAATTACCGCCCGATTTCGACTCCTATTGCAAAGAGACTAGAAAGGATTTGGGTACTGTGGAATCTTTTAACGAAAAAGTGGAAGCGCTTCAGAAAGCGCACGAACAAAATTTGAAGGAATTAGAAAAGGCAAAGGAACTAGCGAGTCTGGAGGACTTGAACAATAATAAGGACGGTGATAACAAGAGTCTGATCAACAAGAAGACATCTGGTGGTTTATTAAGCAGGGAATTGAAGTCTTACAGGAAGGGTGAAGTTGTCATTGGTACCATCGACGACGCTAAACGAAAGAGAGAGTTAGAGGAATCCATAAGTGAGATACCAGCAGCTGAAGACGAAGAAGTTACAAGTCACACAGAAAATACGGAAGTAGCTGAACAGACGAACGGAAACGAAAAGGAGCATACGGAAACGGAACTTTCTAAGTCGGGTCCCATCGAGCCTAAATCGTCTGAGGGACAAAAAGGTATGCCGACTAACGATGAAACAGAACAATCAGGCGCAGAGCTGGAAAAAGAAGTAACGGAGCAGGGAAATAGTGAAAAACCGACGGATGCCGAATAAATGCGTACTTTGCTGCTAACCGGATGAGAATTCCCAGTATCACTCTAAATAGGAAAAAGAGTCTAGCTATCTGTATGAAAGCCAACACAGTTATATAGACAGTTTGGTAAGGACATTCACACTATGGGCAAACCCAAGTACAGATCTCTCGAAGTGTTACGAGAAAATCTGTCATTTTAAAAGACGAAACTTTTTATCTGAAATTATTGCACAAGTAAGTGTTTTTTTTTTTTTAACAATTATGGGCATCACAGTTAGGACGACTTCGCGACGACCTTAACCCAATGGATAAGCCGTGTCCTGAAATTAGAAGGATAGAACGCGAAAATTACTATTTATATTTGGAAAAGAATGACATATACGCCTGCATAAAGGTGGGTCCACGGTCCTACTGGAAGAGTATACTTTTCAATGGGTTGCTGATCCTCCTTGTAAACTACGGAGCCCACCATTTGCTGCTCTCACGGAATATTACCACTGGTACATGTTGGATTCGGCTGCTTACTCTCATTGGGTCCCTGGCGTTGATTCAGAACCCTGCGATTGAAAGTATAACTGTGTTTCAGAACAACGGCGTGCAGCTGTCCACAGTGAGAGGGTACATTTTTTTCCCGCATTGGCTGAATGAAAGGTTGCTTTCATCCACTGAATTCATCACGCAGGACAAGATTGTCGACTTGGTGATCAACGAGGGCTTTTATGATTGGTTTCAAGTGATGTGTTACCTATGCATTATTATTCGTGGGAGTGATAAATTGAAAAGAGTGTTTCTCAAGTATAAAATCTTGCTCGAGGACCAAAAAACGATATATAATGTCTGTAGAGGGTGTCTGTACTCTGCGAAGGATAAAGAAAAGATGTCTCTTTCCTCTAAGGTGCGCGCCTACTTGAATGAATAATAGATGTAGAAACAACAAATCGAAGTTGAAGAAGTGGGGCCACTCTCAATGAATATATAAGTGTCTATATATGTTATATATATGTTTCGAACAAAAGGAAACTTTTACTCCCAGGATTAAATCTATAAAATAGATTTGGCCGCATCTCTTGCCTTTATTGCATTTAGGAATTCGCAGTAGGACCAAGTCAAGTGTGAGGCCCCCGTCAAGTATCCTGTGTATTTGTTGAACTGTTCACTCATTTCTCCCTCGTCGCTGACGTGGCTTTGGATGACGCGGAGGAAGGAGTCCCCGAAGGTGAAAATGTTTTCAAGCGTCTTGTTGAATGCTTGCGAGTGGTACGGGATGACCACCTCCTTGTGACTTACGCGTATTTCTGTGTCCAGTGTCACAAATCTTTGCCAAAACCCTGAGGTGTTCAGTGGGATGACTAGGTCTAATTTTTGGTCATCGTATGAAATAACGAGCCTGTACATGAGGTTTGCCCCCACGGCAGTGGCGAGGAACCAAGGGTTAGCCTCTGAGATTCCGACCCCATCGTACACGTCCTCAGGGTACCTTCCGAGCGCGACCCCTGAAAGATCATGGAGTCCTGCGTTGATTGGGTAAAGGTTGCGCATTTCCTGGACCAACCGATGGAAGGTCTCCAATAACTCTTGTGCGTCTATATCAAAGGGCAATGCCCCTGTAGTTTCATCTATTGGGTGTACTAGCAGGGAAGCGAGAACGACTGCGATGTCCAACCCTGAAGGTCTGTTACCCATGTTGGAGGGGGTCTCTACGACGATCCCCTCGCGTACAGATGCGAACTGTGCACCGTGTTCGACAAACTGTTGCAATTTGTTCCTTACGCTGTGCAGTTGTAGCTTGAGTGCATCTGCCGTGTGAACCCCCGTTTCTTGCAAGAACCGTATTGTCTTGTCGATTGAGTACAGTTGCACCATGGAGGTGAAGAAATGTAGCCCCCTGACTTCCTCCCAGAGGTCGAAATGTTCATCCTGCCAGTGGTCGAGCACAAATTTCAAATCCGGTAGACAAATGGTATCGAACGCGTGTTGGCGATCCCCCGTGTACTCAGTATCGTTGAGGATCTTCAACGCGGAGATCAGTCTCAATGGTGGACCATCGTTCTGAGGTCTGCCCCAAGGCTCGTTAAAGGGCGAGTTATCCACGTTGAATTTGGGTTCCCCCAAGTTGGCTCCATTATCAGTGAACTCGCCAGACATGTTATCGACTCTCTGCAGCAGGTACACGTTGCGTAAGTACCCTGCGAGCACAT
Organism: Huiozyma sinensis; assembly: GCA_030705205.1. Lineage (NCBI taxonomy): Eukaryota > Fungi > Ascomycota > Saccharomycetes > Saccharomycetales > Saccharomycetaceae > Huiozyma > Huiozyma sinensis. The sequence goes on from JANIWX010000099.1 coordinate 9,561, forward strand.
CATCCGACGCGGTGTCACCCAGTTCGTCCCTCCAGTCGTTGAAAGTGAGCATCGTCATTGCCGAGTCTCTGACCCACTGGTAGTAATAGTCCGGGGCCGCTCTCGAGGGGGACGCCACCACGACAGCGACAGCGACAGAGGGGTCCACATCACTCTTTGGCGAGACTATAATGTTCGCCCGGATGCGCTCCTTGGCCCACTGCACCTCCTGTTCAAACCATGCCTCCAGGTGAGTCCTATTGACGAGCGCCGTGTACTGCGCATCCAGCAGCACATCCGAGTGATCCAGTGTCACTCTTTCGTCTTGCACAAAACACGCACTTTGGAAGAACGCGTACTTCCCGCAGGCAGCAGCGACCACGGCACCACCCCAATGACACACCCCAACGAGCACCAGTACAGCGACAAACACACTCTGCATTGCACACACCTACTTCTGCCCCGCCCCCCGCCCCCCAGGAACTGTCTTGCAAGAACCACCACGCCCAAGTTCCACTTTCTGTGTTACCAACCCTCCCTCCCCATCTCGGCCTCGAGACCCCGCTTTGCCTGCACCGACGCACGCCGCCCAAACGGGTAACAGTGGGCCCGCAGCCCCTCGAGCAGCGCGGGAACACCCCTAAAAACGTCACCGTTACGCGCCGCGCGGGCGCCGCGCTGGCGTCACAGATACGTCCCGTCCAGAAGACGGCGCTGGCTTCTCCTTCGCTCCCTTTAAAGGCCGGAGTTTCTCCATTTCGTCGTCGTCGTCGTCGTGTATCTCTTTCTTTCGCTTTCTACAGCTAGGTGTGTTTGGTGGTGGGGAAATGTATGGTCTCTCCAACTACTCCACACACAAACTAGAGACAGTCTGGGAAGATCCCTCCCCTTTGGTACACACACGAGGGTCTGTATAGCTAAGTACACTTATATATAAAGGGTCGAAAGAAGCACACTCCACAAGAGTAGCAGTAGATTCCCCTCACACAAGTTAGGAGGGACGGTACAGAAGCGTGTCCGGTGAGATGTTCCCGTTTTGCCGTTTGGACAGGAAGAGCGTCGTGTTGTCACAGGGCCCCCTGGATGACTACCAGAGACTGTGTTTCAACACGCCCCGTGCGCGCACCGAAGAAGTCGTCGTGCAGAGCTCGAAGGATTACAAATCGAACAGCGCAAACTTGTTCTTCAACCCGGGCTACATGCCGCACACGGCGCAGCAACAACACCAGCAACACAACGTCCTGCACTGTTTCGAGTACCAACTGCCCACTTTGAAACCAGGTTGTGCCGCAGGGGTAGCGGGCGATGACACACACCGCTTGCAGATAACACCGCAGAATACTCTACTTGCTGCAGTGGTCTCGCAGGAGGAAGAGGTCCACAGGCCCACAAGGGAGACAGTGCAGGAGGCAGCAGCGGTGGTGCCCGAGAGGGAAAGCGGCGAGAAGATCGTGCTCACGGGTGCGGACAACCCACAACGGAAATCGATCTACAACCTGGACGTCGAATCCGGGTCCATCTCCCTTGCCAACAACCAAGATCTCGCGGAATTGTCCCCCACGGGCGGGTATGGACCACACCGCAACTCACAGACCATCACGAAGAACCAGCAGTTCAAACTCAACAAACTCGACTACAGACTCGGCGGCAACGACGCGTTTGTCAACCCGAACAACGTCGTGCTCTGGACACACGATTCTGGGTTCGTGTTCTTGACTGGGATCTGGAGACTCTACCAGGACGTCATGAGAGGGCTGGCCACCATCGACAGGGCCGCGGGAGATTCAGCAGCGGCTAGGGCAAGGTGCCACAACGAGTTCGACTACGTCATGAATTACGCCTTTTACGAACCCATGGAGCAGTTCTCCCAGAAGAACGCAGTACGCAGGAGGAAGAGTAGTTTGAGCGGCGGGGAAACAAGTACTAGTGCGATCCCGGCCGGTAACAGTAACGGCGGCAGCGGCGGCAGCGGGGATGATAACACAACGTACACCGACCTGCACTGGAACAGCCTCTCAGGGGAACTGAAAGTATCCCTGATGGAACACTTTAAACGGTACCTGGCGGTGAAATACGGCTTCACAAGCGAACAAATGACCGATATCAACATTTCTTCAGTGATCCAAAGAATTCGTGGCGGGTACATCAAGATCCAGGGGACCTGGCTGCCCGCTGAAATTGCCAGGCAGATTTGCGCCAGGTTTTGCTTCCCGATCCGGTACTTGCTGGTCCCTGTATTCGGCGCTCAATTCCCACAAGAGTGCGAACACTGGCAAAGAATCATCGAAAGGAATACAGATATCATGATAGAGGTCCAATCAAGACAAGTGAACAACAAAACAGGAGCGGAGGCGGTCCCCTCGGCGGTACCCCCTGCGACGAAGAGGAAACGGAAATCGCAGACTATCAAACAAACCCACCCACCACGGAAAAGAGGGAGAAGCCTCCCAGATTACGATACAATTGCCAAACACCAGGCGTCGAAAAACATACACCTCCCATTACCAACTGGAGGCACAATCGACGATAACAAGTTGCCGTCCATTGGACTGCTGCTTAGCCAGCTGAGCAAAGAAAACCCGTCGTTTCAACCAACCACAAGCTATACAGCACAGACCCACTACCAGCACCTACCAAACACAGCTCCAGTGGTCATGTACCCAACACAAAGAACCGTAGACCCTAACCCGACGGTCAGAACGCTGTCAAACCTGACAACCTTCTACAATACTCACGGACATCGCTATAGTTATCCAAATGTAAATTCACACGGCCCCCCATTCAGTACACAGGGCGCCACGCCAAGGATCCAAAATCACCAGCAGTTCCCGCAACAACAGGGGAACCAGGGTGTCACTTTCAATCAGAATTTCTCCATGGTCCAACAAACACCAAGAGTGTACAATGTAATGTACCCAGAACTCAACAGTGGCCCAAGAGAGGAGCAACCTAGATCACCCCGTAGCACAGCAGAGGACGAGAAACCAAGGGTCCGATACAATTGAAGGCTTTGAGCACCAACACAATTTATACAAGTTTTCTACATATTTCCAGTAGTAATAATATTCAGTTTTGTTATTTAAACTCAACTCAGTGAAGCGAGATTCAAACATGCGGCCCTATTGAGCGATATATGGCTCTCAGGGCAAGTGGAAAGTTAAAAGCTGCGAGGAGCTGCAAAAAATAAAAAGATAAACTGCTTCCAACCAGAGTCGAACTGATGATCTCCACATTACTAGTGTGGCGCCTTACCAACTTGGCCATAGAAGCTATTTTTACAATTTTTTGAAAAAATTTGTGATATTTATATTCTATAAAATTAGTCAAGTGACAAAATGGTTGAGCCTGGTGAAAATGGGTGTGTAGCACTTCAAACACCAGAATAACAAAGCCTAACAGTATACCTAATTATGTGACACTAAAAGAGAAGCGTCTATGCCAAAACAGGAGCAAACCTTAGCCCCATGCACAGAAACACAATTAAGTGTATTTTCCTCTTCCTATGTCCCCAGTCTTAGATGTCATTCAATATGATATTTAATAGCTCTTGATGACTGCACGCTTCACTTTGGAGCGTGAAAGAGAAGCATTGTTCTAACGGAGATGTTTCCTCCAAACATAGCTTCCAAATACCTACTCCCAACACACCTCCGTTTCAATTCCAGCATAATTCCTATCGCTAAATATACTAGTTTCTGTCAACAAATGCAGAATTATCTCCCATATGCTCTGCCTGGGCATTGCATTCTAGTCAGTATTGATAAATTGTTATGTTCAAACTCTGGTTCTGCCCGCTACCCCTTTTTTTGGCTACAAACTTAGCTTTCTATAAACCACAAAATGGATACGCCAAAATGATCTCCTGAAATTAGCACGAAACGCAAATCGGGGAGGCGATGGACCCTTTTAACGATCTCTTCCCAAAAACTCAGTCTTGTCACTGTTTAAGATCGAGGAAATCTGCAAAAAAAAGAAAGAGAGATGAATAGTAAATATTGGTAGCGACAAACAACAAATCCATATAACAGGGAACGGGTTCCCATCACCACAATGGAATTTCTGGACTTCCAAACGTTTTCCACAGCAGACAATGATACCATTGAGAACAACATTCTGCCGGAACCTGTCCAGCGGTTAGCGCTATCTGTTGCCAGCACCAAACATCGTGATGTCAATGCAGAAGATATACCGTTACCGTCTATATTGAAATCGAAGGCCAAAAACAACTCTTCAGCACCAAATGAACATGCCGGTGGATTGCACCAGAAGATGGAAGAGTATGTGAACTTATCTATCAAAGAGCTGGGGAAAACTGAGGGCGAACATGCTCCCAGTTCAATCTCACCTTTTGGATCCTCAACATCCTCCTCCATGGACATAAACAGGATAGTCAACGAAGCTAACAGAATGGGACCTACCGACCAAATTCTCTCGAAGAAATTATCTAACGTATTAAACGACTTCAATCTGAACAACTACCAATCGGCCCTCAAGCTTAGAAACGCTCTGAAACTTTTGGAGAATCTTCAAAACACAGGACTCTCCTTGGACAGAGAGAGCCTAATTACACCTGACTACGTTGGGACTTTATCAAGGAAAAATCTGAGGAATGACCTGGAGACTGAGCTGCTAAAGGAGCATATAATTGTACTGGAGGAGTTCAGGCCAATTGTAAGAAGAATTAAAAGACTGTCTACATCCATTGAAAATATCAGAGACGTCAGTGAATCCATCCTACCAAACCCTAGTGTAAGTGAGAATGACACAGAGATCACTTTTCTTAAAGATATTGACAAGATACGTGCGCAAATGGACCAGTTGAAACTTAAAAAGGAACTCCTGCTCGCAATTAAGGACAAATTTACCATTGACCAAGTTGAAGACGATATCATTCAAAACAGCCCCGTTGACGAGCGATTCTTTACAGTTGTGGAGAAGGTTGAACTAATAAAGGATAATGCGTCTTGTCTTTTCAGTTTGCCCGACTCATCTGCTGGTACGGCGTTGCTGACAAGACTAAACGATACAACCCAAACCATCAACAGAAAAATTTACAATCATCTCTTGGATTTTCTCTACTCTTACGACAGCGGTCAAAACAGTGAACAATTGCCCCTCTTCCAGAAGAGTCTGGCATACCTCTCGAACGATCTTACTTACTTCAACGAATTTCTGAAACGGGTTACCAAGGAAAGGTCGAAACTTATTTTGGATGAATTTTTGTCGCAATTTGATTTGAATGTAAAGGATAAAAGACCAATAGTGCTGAATGCACACGATCCGATTCGTTATGTTGGTGATGTTTTGGCTAGCGTGCATGCGCTAATTGCCAATGAAGCAGACTTTGTAAGAACACTATTTGATTTCACCAACTCTGAAAATGGTATGGCGGATCTGAATAACGAATTCTTGCAAGGATTGGATGTTAAGCTATTGAATGAGATAGTTCAATCATTAGCAAACTCATGCCGAATCCGCATTGAACAAGTGGTTCGATTTGAGGAGAGCTGTATCATCAATTTTGAAATCATCCAACTACTGAAACTATACAAATTAATGTTTGTGAAGAAACAAATCAGACCCACTAATCCCTTGGTTGTCAATTTGGGCACTTTACATACCATTGCTCATGAAAGGATAGTCGAATACTTTGTGAAATTACTCAAAGGAAGTGCCGAAACAGCAGAGAATAGCGACCAATCTGATCTATTACCACCAATCTGGTTATCAGACTATGTTAGCCAAGTTGTAGAATTTCTCGAAGTTTACGAAAAGAGTCTATCCAATGCGGACGAAGACAACGACGACGAAGAGATAGAAAAGGAAAAGACCACGTTGGAGGAAATCGTAGCCAAGATAGTGGAGTACCCTTTTGAGGATTTTTTGGCCAAACAGTTACAGTCAGCGTTCCCCTCAGCGAAGAAGCATGAAGAAACTCAACTGGCATTTTTGACCATGCAGTTGAACTGCTTCGATCTGATCAAAACGAGATTACAAATATTCTCGACGTCAATATTTTCCAAGACTGAGAAATGCCAGCGGGTACTTCAAAACATTAACAACAAACTAACGACATCTATAGAACAGATGAGGGAGTTACAGACTAAGTTCTTGTTTGAGAAAACGGGTCTTGGAATGTACAACAATTTACTGAACATGATTTTCCCAATCGACCAGGTGAAGGACGAGCTTGACTACGATATGTACTTCTCGTTGAACGACAATGGTCTAATGGCGCTTCCTACCATTAGGTCCAACGTGCACGACAAACTGAACGAATATCTACCGCAGGCCCTCACCGACGTTCAAGAGAATCTACTTTTCAAGTTGGCTTCTCCGACCATAGCCAGTGAGATCTCTGAGTACTGTTTCAGCAAGCTTTCACATTTCTACTGTATCTTCAGAAGAGTCTTAAACCATATAAACCCAGACAACGAAGACGAAGTGGGTACGATCTTGAATTTCTCGGAGGATGAGTTTAACATGCTAGTTGGTATCGAAGATTGAAATCGATTTTTAACGACAAGGAGAAGTGTTATTCCCCGATAAATAAGTACTCTATAAAAGAAAGTAATAGATATTTAGACTAACGGCGCAATTAGTTTTCCGCATGGCTTGGCAACATACCGCGGCCGTACCCGTTGGTTTCGTAGTAGTCCATCGGGTAATAATCTTCTGTGAACATGACGTCTTTCCCCATCAAGACGTTTGCCTCGTACGGAGTCAGCAACGGCTTTTCAAAGGCATACCCCCAATCGATTGACAACCTCGGGCAAGCCACTTGAACGAACGCGTCTATGTGATCGAACATTGCGAGTTTTTGGGGGAAGATCTCGCTCAGGATAATCTTGATGACTGTTTTTCCTGCGGCAACCAGGTTTCTCTCCATCCGATCCACCGTAGAAACGTTCCCCTGTCTTCCTAATGCCCCCAAGATCAAACCGAAGGTCTGTCCCCGTCTGGCCGTTTCAATAGCCTCGGATCGTATATCGACCAACTGACCTTGGTCGTACCCCTCCCGTGTGAACTTCCTATTGTACGGGTCGTACTTGAAGGCAGGGATCTTTGGGTTGTGGATCATTGCAGACTCCAAGTGAAATCTACCGTCACCGATAAATACCATTGCGTCTATTTGGTTCGGGTCCAACCTTTCCGAGGTACACCCCAAAACTTCACCTCGAGACAGCGGTTTAATCTGCGGTGGTATGATGTACAACATGTGGTCATCGTCCTTCAACAGGGCGTCTTTGATGCTATGCACTGCTGGGTTGAACTGGATGGTGCCAAAAGTTGCGATCCTGGACCCCTGTGGAAAGTTCTTTTGCAACGTCTTGACGATATGATCCTCGTTGATGTTGATAGTCACAAACACGTACAGCACTTTGATTGTGGTGACGTCTATAGGTACCAAACACGAGTGCGCGTAGTGTACAATGAAGTCGCAATCCAGCGCTCGTGCGGTAAAATCGTCGATGCAGCATGCACCGTAGGACACATCCCCCATGACGACGGTCTCAGCGCCACAAAACTGCTCCAAAATATCACTGATCACAAGCGAGTATATCAGAAGCCCCTCGGGCATCTGTAGCGCGACTCTCTTAGCGTTGTGCTTCCTGATATTCCAGATGGTCTTATGGATCTCGAAGTTGTAATTCGCGGGCAATAACTTCACCGCCTCATTCAGTTCCTCGTCATTCAGGATATCATCTGGGATGTGGATAATCGACCTTCTGGAAGCTGCCGCGGTAGACCTGGGTGCATGCACCATCTCGCTCCCGGACATCTTCTGTGTCGTGATGCCACTCCCATTGAGTCTCTGCGCCCCAACAAACCTCCTCCTGGGCGTTTTCTTCGCCTGTTCCGTCGACGACATACTTACTAACACAACTGCAACCTATCTGTAAGACCTACTCACAGTGTAACGATCCCTGGGTACGTGACCAGTGAGAGTCTCTCCGTCCAGGAAGTGATGCCCTACAGGACACCCCATCGCAAAAAATTTGACTAATTATCTGCAGATTTGGAACTGACGACTTGAAGATCCCAGAGGTTGACGTTGATGTTGATGTTGCTGGTGATTCAACCAGCATATACTGTTGCTATCGTCGTTGCTGTCGTTTATCCAATTGTTGCTGTCCAAACTGTAGAGTCTGCGGACGACGCACAAGCTGTTATTTGAAGGGGAGAGAGACCGCGTGAGAGAGACTACAGCGTTAGTAGGATGCTCGAGTTGAAAGGTGTCGCTTTATTGTCGCTGCGGAGAGGGAGTCGCAAGTACTGGAGGTCTCCTTACCTTCGACGATTGAATACTGGGGTAGAGCCCCCTCGCGGTGTGTCTGAACGGGACCGGATATTACGGACCATCCCATCAGTTCGACCGTCGACGCGGCAGCCGCTACAAGCAGAGGAGTCCCCGGTGGACCTTACGCTGCTTGAGAGAGGATTACAGAAGAGTAATGCTGCTGTGACTGCGAACTCCGCAGAGTACAACTACGGGTTCCAAGGGTCGCTGCTGCCTAATTTCGGGGATAACCAGCATATCAGTATAGACAAGGAACTGGACGCGGAACTCTGTGCGCTGCTGACACATTTCCGAGCCCCAATTGACTTTGCGTTTGGGTACGGTTCTGGTGTGTTTCAACAGAACGGGTACACCTCGGGCGGCAGTGCACCGCAGACGGACCTGATTCTTGCTGTCTCTGATGCGACAGCGTTCCACACTCTGAACATGCGTCAGAACCCAAGCCACTACTCCGGTCTGAAGTGGTTCGGCCCACGGGTAGTCTCACGGTTCCAGCACATTGGTGCGGGGGTATACTTCAACCCGTTTGTCGAACTGCAAGGTCGGCAGGTGAAGTACGGCGTTATATGCATGGAGGATTTGCTCCGGGATCTGGCGACGTGGGACACGTTCTACCTTGCCGGGAGACTTCAGAAGCCCGTAAAGATCCTGCGGGCGGATCCGCGGGTCACGTACTGGAACCAGAAGAACCTACAGGCTGCTGCGACGCTTGGGAGAGCGCTCGCGGAGCAGCGGCATGGCGGACGGTTTGACGAGTTCGAGTTATACAAGGAGATTGCCGGATTGAGTTACTTGGGGGACATACGGTACACTTTGGGCGGGGAAAACCCGCACAAGGTGGACAACATTGTGTCGCGGAATTTCGACCAGTTCCAGCTGTACTACGGCCCCATTGTGCGGGACATCAAGGCGGGCACAGCACAGCAGTACCTGCCGCCAGGTTACTCGCTGACGAATGCCACACGGCTGCTGGAGAAGAAGATCCGTAAAGTGAGCGTCTTGCAGACTTTGAAGGGGATTTTGACCGCCGGCGCAGTCAAATCTGTCAAGTACGCCTGGAGCAAAAAGGTGAAGGCGTGGGGAAGACGACGTTGATGTGTGCTACACCAGTACTGGGGGAATATTATGTGTTGATAAATATGCATGTATATGAGAGAGATGGGGGGGGGTATGTAAATATGTATAAGAGTTCATGTGTATGTGTCTGAGGGCTTCAACAGTTGTTGAGTAGTCTGTTAACGGAGTTTGGCCGCGTGCGGTACTGTGCTGCCAATGCGACGCCGGGGGACCCGTTGCCGCCTCTACTACTGGACTCACTGCATGTATCGTCGCTGCATTCCTGGAGGGCGGACGATGGCGCGAGAACTGGTGCTGGTGTGGCGCGTTTCCCTGCCTGTTCAATGACGCTGAGGTCGATGACTCCAAAGGATGGTGCAACAAGAGCGGACTTCGTTCTCCTGTGTGTCTTCTTTGCGACGATCCCGTGTTTGATCCCTGCTGTCTGCTGTTGCTGTGGGGAGACAGCGGTTCTCCCCCCTGTAATGGAGTCCAAGGGCGGGAACCGCAGCGGTGAGTGTGGACTGGGATCCTGTGCGGGGAGATTTGGGTTTGTGAACTTGTTCATAGGTGGTAGCGAGATGTTTCTCGTGTGTTTGTCCCGAAGAGGTGACCGTTCTGCGGTTTCCTCCTCCTTAATGACGATGGAGTCCGAGAGCGATGCGACGGCCTGTGCGCCGATGCGAGCGGGCGAGTTGGTCCTGCGGTGGTACGGCGCCGCACCTGGGGCTGTACCGGTAGCAGTAGGGGTTGGGGGGAATTTGTACTGCTGTTGTGAGGCCGCTGGTGTAGGTGCAGGTGAGCGAGATTGTGCGGGTGCGGGTGCGGGTGCCAGTTGTGTGGACGAAGGTTTCTCCCCCAGGGACAGCAACTGCGCGAGTTGTTCAGGCGGGACCCCGCTTGCCGTTGCGATCTTGAGCAGTTCTATGTTTTTGTTCGCCGTCTCGAGCGTGTAGTATCGCTGTTTCGTGCGTTCCTGTTCTATCTTGAGGTCTATTGCCTTTGACAGCACCTCGGGTGGAACCTCCCGAGTCCCGTCGTTGGGTGATTTGCCCACGCCGAATATAAGTTCCAGCAGGGACATAGAACGTGCTGCGTGGTTGCCCTCCTTTAACGAACCCTCTTCCTCCCTGCAAGTGTCTCCCGCGCGTATAATAATATCGTTAAATGTGGAAAGATTCAAAGAACCGGCGATGAGGCAGACACTCGGAGTTGCGTAGTAGTAGATTAGACCGTTGTTGGACGGTGTAGTATATATATATGTATATAAGGCAGCCATGTTGGCCTAAACTTGTTCTTCAAAGACTGTTTCGATTGGTTTCTCCATGAGGGACGCGTGTGCGAAGATGGTTACTGAAGAAGCACCGACGAGCCACAACATTGCAGAGATTGGGGACGCGAAGAACCCGAGTGGCACAGCGACACAGAGCAGCGCGGTGTACAACTGCGTTGGTTGGAACACACCGAACGGCGTAGTCAATTCCTGTCCCTGCAACTTACCGATCCCCCATACACCTACGAACACGAACACGATGACGGAGAGGAGAAGCAAGTTCGTGAAGAGGGTGTAGAGGGATAGCATGGCGACGACGAGGGCGTAGTTGCTCGAGTAGTAACCCAAGTTGTAGCTGACACGCTGTTGGATCTCTGACATGTTAGCTGGCTTGGACACGGCACGCAAGTTGAAGAACTCTTGGGGCGGCCTCAGCGAGGCCAATTTGCCCTTGGCAGCCTGCAGCTGGGACTTGACGCCCTCCAACGAGAAATTCTCGGTAAAGTTGGCAGCTTGCTAAAAGAAGAAGAGAGCAAAAGACGAGATGTGGTCAACTCCCCACAAACACAAATCGCATTTCCGTTGTTAGTACTCTTATGTCGAGAATCCTCTAGTCAGCCCACCCACCTCACAGGGCAGCCATTTCTAAAAAAAAGTAACATACTGAAAGAGCAGTAAACTGGTTCATATCGATCTGGGGTTTAGTAAACTGGCACGGTTCTGAACTGCCAGGAACAATCACCAGCGGCCCACTGAACACACTGTGATGAACTGAAGATCTTGGGTCTTTTTCTGTGCTGTTCAAATTTGACAAAAACACGAAAAAACACGAAACGCAAAAAAAAATGGTGTCACGTGACTAATCCCGAGGTGTGTGGGTGTGAAAGGTCGCGTGACCGGGAAACAGTGGGTGGCTGGGTGTTTACGCGTTGGTCACGTGACACCCAGGTGTCTGGGTGGTTTGCTTTCGTGGTTGGTGATGTTGGGGGGGGGGGGGGGGGGGTGGGTCGGCGGCTAACGGTTGTTGTTGTTGTTGTGCTTCTAGTAGTTCTAGTAGTTCTAGTTGTTATTACTTACCAGTCCCAGGCTAGCTCGCCACGCCCAGGTCTTGGGCGACCAAGGAGCGACAGATTGGGTGGTACGTGCCCGCGTACTTCTTGAAGGTCTGCAACGCAAGCGGCTCATTCACAGCCTGCAGAAGGCGGTACCCGGGCCGCACGAACTTCATACGGCCAACGGTCCCCAACCAATCGGCAAGGGCGGAGTCATAGCCGGTCAGTCTCGCAGTACAAGCGAACTTGAATTTTTTGGCAATGACTTCGGCGTTCTGAGACTGCGTCGTCTTCGCAGCGTACAAATCTAGCAGAGTCTGTGCCGCACGCTGCGGCTGTGACGAGGACCACTCGACTTGACGTGATGAGGATAGAGTCTCCAAGAAAAGCACCACTTGGTTTGCGTTGAACTGTGAGACGTCATCGGGACGAAACTCCACTGCCGCCGTGTCTGCCTCATCTCCTCGCTTCGTATACGCAATCCATCTGTCTGCAAGTGCGTACACTTGTGTGGCGAGCGAGGTGTCAAAATCAGGTTTGGGCGGCATCCCAGGTGCAAACAGCCACGTTGACCAATCGACCTCCTCTTGAAGTAGACGCCACTGGCCCACGTTTCGATTACGGTAGAATGAGAACAGTGTGTCCAGGAACTGGAAAGTGTCCAGTGACCGGTGTGCAAACAATCCGAAATAGTGTTTGATGAACGGGTCGAATTCAGAGTGGCCACCGAGCAATTGCTCCAAGTGGAAAAGCAAATTGAACCCCTTCTCGTATGGTACCGTCGAGAACGCGTCATCAGGGTCCGTCTCGGAATCGAGCCGCTGCACGAGCGTCGAGAACCGTGACGGGTCCCGCATCGCAGCAATCGAGTTCTCTAAATCAGACCACCCGATTAGCGCAGAGAAGTGGCGCGCTGGCTCACCTTGAAGCCGCGCAAGGATCCGCCTCTCCAGGTACACGGTCCACCCCTCGTTTAACCAGAAATGGTTCCAAGAGCAGTTCGTGACAAGGTTCCCCGACCACGAGTGTGCCAACTCGTGCGCAATCACGTCGATGTTCGACTTGTCGTGCGCAATCAGCGTCGGCGTCGCAAACGTCATGTTGGGACTCTCCATCCCCCCGTACGGGTACGACGCCACGTTCACCAGAATGTCGTAAGTGCCCCATTCGTACGGGTGGCCCACAATCGACTCACCGGCAGTAATGAACTGCTCAACGTCCCCCTCAAATTCCCACTGCGCGTCCTTCAACATTTCGGGTGTCGCGTAGACGTGCGAGCGGGGGCCAATTCTCGCCCGGGACAAGTCCCCAGAGGCAATACCGATTAGGTACGCAGGGATGGGTACCCTCTGTTCAAATGTGTACACACCGGGACGTGTCTCAGCATCGCTCTTGCTCGTCCCCGAGAAGACCACAGGCAGGGGTGAAGTAATCTCTGCCTCAAAGGTAGACTTCACCGAGGGCGTATCGAAGCAGGGGAACAAAGATCTCGCGTGGATGGCCTCTAGTTGTGTGAACACATATGGGTGATCCCCGCCAGCTTGCTCCTTGTCCAGCCATTGCAGTGCGGTACACTGCTCCGTCGTCTCAAAGTCTATCTCTAGGGAGAACCCGGTAACACTGGGGGCAATTGCAGGTGTCACAACGAGGGGAGACCCTAGTGGTCCGCTCCTCGGTTCCACGATGAACTTCTCCACTGGGGTCCCATCCACCTTCACGGACAGGATGTCCAAGTAGGACGTGTCCAGGTGGATATCCTCCGCTGTCCCTGGGTGCGCACCGTCCCGGTTAGCGTACACCAGTTGGTGCACCACTGTGCCCCGGATTCGTCTCCTGTCAAAATCAAGACGCATAGTCAGCGCAGTGTGCGACTGCGATTGGAAGGCCGTGTAGTTGGAGAGCGTCGAACAGTCCCGTTCGGGCGACTGCGTGGGACGCCTCTCCTCAATGCTAGGCGGTAGTAGCGTAGTCTCAGCACCCATTCCCATCTGATGCAATTGACTTGTCGTCCCTGTGCTTGTACCCCCTCTGGGGCCTCTGGTTGCAACTTCTGTTCGAACTTGTTGTTCAATTCGTGCAAATGCAGTTCCGTGCAACAGGCTGTCACAGGAACCATCGCAGTGCCGCGAGAGCAGTGGTCCATGTACCACCAAGGCCCATACCTGTGCCTCGCGGCGTGATGACCGCAGCGAGCATCTGCCACTTGTAGAACGCGGAAATGGTGCGCCGCAGCTCTTGCAGCGCGACTGCGAGTACTTGCAGCACGAAGTAGAGCACAACCCCCACCAGCACAGCGAGTACCGCGTAGACCACTGGCTGCTTGCACAGCAACGTGGCTAGTTGTGCACCCGTCGTAGTGGTGGCGCTTGCAGTGGAACTCGCGACCGGTGATGCACGGCGTCCACGCTTCCTTTTGAACCGCGCAGCAAACCGTTGGAACCGCCGTCGCGTCTTCTCCTCATCAAACCGCCACATTCCTCCGAGTGCGCGATCATAGACATACACCTAAGCGACAGATACACTGTCACAGGGACACCATCCTCGTCTCTTTAAAGTGAAGGTAAAACTCCAATTAAACTTTAAATTTGGAAGCGATGCCTCTCTGTCGCAGCTGTTGTTGTTGCAACAAACTTGCATCGAAGAACAGCAGACGGTTACAGGAGAGCTGGACACCTGTAGACGTACAAGAGGGCTGTGCTAATCAAGCGAGGGATGTCGAAGCATAGTACAATGACCTCTGGTGCCTCAGAGATGAAGGCTAACTTGAAGCAGCACGCGAGTTTGTTATCACCACAGCAGCAACGGATGCATACAGCCAGTCTCGCGGGCAGCGGTGAGACAGGGCATCAGGCGTACTCCACGAGGGATACAGTGTCGCTGCCACAGCATAGGTCAGAACACCCGGTGCAGGACCCACGGTCCCCACTCGTTATATTGGTGCCGACGACTGCACAGCCCACGGAGGTGCTCGCCGCACGGTTTGCCGCCTGGCGTAGTGTGATCAAGTCCCTGCTCGGGTATCTCAGCGAGACGGCGTCGATTCAGGAGGAGATTGTGAGACAGCAACTGCGGTTACAGCATGCGGTGCAGTTCCCCTTCTTTGCCGTGGAGAACCAGTCCCAGCCCAGCTCCTCGGAGGATAAGGCGACTCAGAGGTTCTTCCTGCCCTTAGGTTGCGGCTCCGTGCAGGACGTCCCTTCTGTACTTAACGCGTACCACGGGGCGCTTGCTGCCGTGTCATCGAAGGGTGCGAAGGAGCTGAACAATGAGGTGATCCCGCGGCTCGAGGAGCTCCGTAGAGACCTGCTCGTCAAGATCAAAGAAATCAAGCAGTTGCAGTCCGACTTTAAAAACTCGTGTACCAAGGAACTCTCGATCACGAAACAGGAACTGAAACAGTACTGGAACGCGCTCAAGGAGTGCAAGTTTACGACACCAGCGAAGGACCCGTACCTGCTCAAGATCACGCTCGACAAGCAGATCAAGAGACAGATCACGGAGGAGAACTACCTCCACGAGGCGTTCGACAACCTGCAGACGTCCGGGTGTGAGCTTGAGAAGGTGGTCGTCATGGAGATACAGAACGCGACGACTATGTACGCGCGCATGCTCGGCCAAGAGGCGCAGCTCGTCTTTGATATACTCGTTTCGAAGCTCGATGCAGGGTTCCTGAGACACGACCCGCAGTTCGAATGGGACAGCTTCATCGCAAGAGATAACAACTTCATACCGCCGAACCTGCCGATGCGCCGGTTCAAAGAGATTGTGTACAAACACCAAGCGGATCCAGTGACGTACGAGATTAGATCCGGGTTCCTTGAGAGGCGGTCTAAATTCCTGAAATCGTATTCCCGAGGGTTCTATGTGCTTTCCGCGAACTACCTACATGAGTTCAAGTCTGCAGACAGGAAGAGGGACCTTGTGCCCGTGATGTCGCTGGCATTGGAGGACTGCTCTGTTGCAGAACACTCGAAGGAGAATGCTACGGAACACAAATTTATCCTGCATGCGAAGCAGAACGGACTGATCCATAGGGGCCACAACTGGGTCTTCAAAGTGGAGTCGTACGCGACGATGATGGCATGGTTCCACGACCTGAAGAAGTTCACCACATTCGACTCCATAGAGGACAAGACCAAATACATAGTCAAGAGGTTCACCCAGCAACAGCAGGAGAAATCCTCTGCGACGTCGCCGCAGGACAACAGCAGGCAGAGCATGGAGGCCGATGCAGGTGCAGACGAGCGTCGTCTCTCGACGTCCACGACAAACATGGGGACGCCGCCTAAATTGGACACTACAACGCAGACAGACACCACTGCATCTATCCCTGACACGGGGGACCATGTCCCCTCGTTCTACATAGAAACGGCGTCGCCTGAGAAGAGCAAAGCCGCCTGAACAACCCGTATGCATACATTGGCGGGGAGGGACCAGATAGATCTTAGTAGTGCTGGAATACGATCATATATATATATATATATGTATGTATATGCTGTGTATGCGGGCTGCTGTTCCTGTCCGCACCGGTCAAAGCGCTTGTAACACTTTCTCAATCCATTGGGTCTCGAAAGTCTGGTCCGAGAACTTCGTGACTGCGTCGTGGACACCCATCGTGGACCGTGTGTGCTTGTCCTGCGGGGATAACTGCGACGCACTTTTGAATGCGGCGGCCAAGGTGCCGTACTGCGTGCCCCGCTCCTGGGTGTAGTCTCTATCGGACTCGTCGACGAAGAAGAACCCCACTTGCGGGCTCACAATGTCTAGTAAGGGTCCCGCGGAGGCGTGTACGAGCGGGATGAGCCCCGCAGCAATGTACTCTACAACAGCGATCCCGAAATGCTCATTCCACATGGCATTGATGCCGTACGTGGCTTTCCCAAGCTGTTCCTTCACCTCATCGTAGGAGCAATCAGTGAGGAAGCGCACGTCTCTCGCGGACAAGTGAAGCACCTCGCGGGCGTACTCGGTGAGTTGCTGGACATAGTCCCTGTCCTCCTGTGACCGCGTGGACCCGATGAACGTGAGAGTGATGCGCGAATCGCGGTCCTCCAGTGAGTCCGCGTACAGTGCGTACTGATCGAGGATCAAGCGGTGTCTCTTTTCTGGGCGGAATTGGGCGAGCACGACCGCTGTGTTGGTGCGTTGTTCTGCTGGGGTGACCTGTTCGACGAGTTTCTCCGTCGAGCAAGGCGGGTAGATGACCTGTGGCCTGTCACGCATCGTGTGCCATATATGGGCCATGTGTCTGTTTGTCCATGTTGAGTTTGTAGTGCACACGGTGACGAACTGTGCCATACCCATGTAGTAGCCCATGAGGAGACTCCAGTACATTTTCTTTGCCGTGCTGAGCCCCTGCGAGTTGAGCATGTCCTGTTGGATAAGCGGGTAGTGCGTGTACGTCACGATTGGGACGTGAATCATCGCGGAGACGTGCAAATACGCGAGCGGATACCCCATTGTATCGCACCACACGTCCGGTTTGCAACGGGAGAGAGCCTCATGAGCGAGTTTGCAAGATCCGATGCCTTGGAACAGGAGTGTGAGTCTTGGGTGGTTTTTCGCGTCGACTGCGTCCCTGCCCCTTAGGAACACAAATACGATACGGTTACGTGGGAGTGTGTAGTCGAACCTCTGAGCGACACTGGTGAGAATCTGCGGCCCACTGACGTCCGTGTCCCCCGTGTACACAATGGCGACGTTTCTAGGGTCGTGGTCCAGTGTCGTCTGTACGGCCTTCCATAGTACTTTCTCGCCACCTCCACCGGCGTTACAAAACGGGTGGAAGAACCCGAAGAGGACTTTGTCGTCTTGGGTACCCTGGATGCGTGCTTGCAACTGGGAGACAAGTTTTGCCCTCTCTGTGTCATCCGTGGGGATGCACTCTCCGCCGTACAGGGACACATCGTGAGCGCAGTGTTTAATAAGCGCCGCACGGACGTACCCTTCATCAGTCCCGAGCTCGCTAAACTTGATATGCTGTTTCCCACGGAGCAATTCCTTGAGAAGAGTCCTCTCCATGCGTTTGATACTGGCACTGTCCCCGTACTCTCGTCTCAGCCCTGAGTACCACCACGAGATGCACGCGGCGAACCACGCCTGCAGTGCAGCAATTACCGTTGCGAGAACCATCGTGTGCGTGTGTCTGCCCCTCTGCACCTAATGTCTCTACTCTGTGGAAGTTCAATCCCAATTCACTCAAGAAACGTTTTATATAATGAATCTTCGCTATGATGATCAGTAAACGTAGGGGAGACGTACAGACGACAACGACACATCAACACATCGACACATGGGAAACAATGAGAGGACAGGACTGCCCGAGTTTCAGAAGCGTCCCCTGGGGGACACCCCCGTGGACACGCGGGTAGTGTCACCACAGGAAGGTTCGCCGCCCCCCAGGCCGCCCCGATGGGCCCCCAACCGGCCGCACTCGACACTGAGCGTCCCCGGATGGACCGCCTCGCGGGACTCCCCCGACGGGCTGATCTCTAGGGGCGACTCCGGGTCCAAGTTGCTCGTTGTGATGGTGGGACTCCCCGCGATGGGCAAGTCCTTCATCACCGGGAAGCTTGCGCGGTTCTTGAACTACTCGATGTACGCGTGTGAGGAGTTCCATATCGCTGACACGCGGCGTCGCTGGTGGCACTCGCATGGGACGGGTTCCATTGCGCCATGTTTCTTCGACGAGCGGGACCCGAGGGCGCAGTCCCTACGGGACCAGTGGGCATTGGACACGTTGGATCAGGCGCTGGAGTACTTGCTCGAAGGGGATGGGTCTGTCGCGGTTTTGAATGGTACCAATATTACTGCGCGGCGGCGTGCGTTGTTGATGGCTAGGGTGAGGTCGCGGTCCCGTGTGTTGGATGTGATGTTTTTGGAGTCCATTTGCTCTGATGAGGCTGTCATTGAGAGGAATATACAGTTGAAGGCGTCGAGTGCCGATTACCGCGGTTGGCAAGATAGTAAACTTGCCATGGCTGATTTCCGTGCCCGTCTAGCACACTACCGTAGAGATTACGAACCCTTGGAGGACGATGAGAGGTTACAGTACGTGAAGATGATTGATGTTGGGAAGAAAGTGATCGCCAATGGAGTACGTGGGTACTTGGCGTCTCTAGCCGTTTACTACCTGTTGAACTTCAATTTGGCGACAAGACAAGTGTGGGTGACACGGAATGGGGAATCTGAAGATAACGTTGCAGGGCGAGTCGGTGGTGATTCGCACTTGACCGTGAGGGGCCGACGGTACGCTCGAGCACTACACCGGTTCATTGACACACAGCGATCAATTCAAGAGCAAGAACAGGGAGATAACCGTGAATTCTTTGTATGGACCAGCATGTTACAACGAGCGATTGAGACAAGCCACCATTTCGAAAACAGAGAGTACCCACTCAAGCAGATGCGAATGCTCGATGAGATTAACGCGGGGGATTTCGATGGACTGACAAACACCCAGATAGAACAGATTGCCCCACGAGAGTATAAACTCCGCCAGTGTGACAAATTACGATACAGGTACCCGGGCACCGGTGGAGAATCCTACTTGGACGTGATCAACCGCGTACGGCCCGTGATCACAGAGATCGAAAGATTGGAGGACAGTGTGCTTCTAATCACACACCGTGTGGTCGCACGTGTCCTGCTCGGTTACTTCATGAGCCTGAAATTCGATGCAGTGACACAACTCGATGTACCACTGCACTGTGTCTACAAACTAGATTTACTGCCCTACGGTATCAAGTGGACACTGTACGAGTACGACGAGGTGAAAGACACCTTCCGCGAGTTACCCACTTGCCAAATGAATGTATCCAGAGTGGAACAAATGGGCGGTGGCACACGCCTGTTCTCCATGGTACCCACTGCACCGAGCACACCGACCACTGCCAGTACAGCGAGTACCCACTAACAGCAGCGACAGTGACTGACAGCGACAGTGAGATGCCGTCGCGGTGTGCGGGTGGTCATCGGTCTTCGCTTTGGGTGTTACCCGGTGTTGATCTTTCTCGTCTTCGTCTTCGTGTCCTGTTGATTCTTGACGAGTCGAGGACGCGGTTGATGCTGTTGATGATGAGTGGCTGTCTGGTGGAGGCTTGACAGCTCAGTAGATCACAGATGTCGCACCACAGGAAAAGGGTGTATCCGCAGGCACAGTTCCAGCTTGGGCAGCAGGGCGTGGCGCCCGTGGGGGTGCCGCCAGTGGGAATGCCGCCCGTGGCGGGTGGACTAGCTGTGGGGGGCGGTGCCGTTCCCATTGCTGGCCCAGGTGCAGGTGCAGGTGCAGGTACAGGTGTAGGTGTAGCCGCTGGCGCGGCTTCACCGGTACCTGCTTCTGCCTCTTTCACTCCTGCTCAACCACAGATGGAACAACTCGCGTCAGGTATGGCTGGTATGCAATTGAACGGTATGCCACCTCAACAGATGTCGATGCCAGTGTCGATGCCAATGGCAGACCCAAGTGCTATGTACTCGCAGCAGCAGCAGATCCCTCAAATGAATAGGAACGGGCCTGCAGCGAAACCAATGAACATGCTGTACCCGATTGACTTGCTCACAGAACTGCCGCCACCCATCAGGGACTTGTCTCTGCCACCACCACCGCTTATGGTCCCACCAGAGAGGATGCTTGTCCCCTCGGAGTCGGCCAACGCGGCACCGGAGTACGTTCGTTGCACTCTGAACGCAGTGCCCAAGAGTAACTCTTTGCTCAAGAAGAGTAAGTTGCCCCTGGCGTTAGTCATCAGACCGTACCAGCACTTACAGGACACAGTGGACCCTCCACCACTGACAGAGGATGGACTGGTTGTCCGTTGTCGCAGATGCCGGTCGTACATGAATCCGTTTGTCACTTTCTTGGACCAGGGGGCCAGGTGGAGGTGTAATTTCTGTAACCTCGCAAACGATACACCAATGCAATTCAACCACTCATACGACAGGGGTGGTGCTCCAGGGAACCCACACCAACAGCAACAACAGTACGCAAACCAGTACGAGAGGAACGAGGTCAGACACGCCGTCATGGAGTACCTCGCCCCGAAGGAGTACACGCTGAGACAGCCACCACCGTCCACTTACGTGTTCGTGATGGACGTCTCGCAGAACGCTGTGAAATCTGGATTGCTCGCAACGACTGCCAGGTCTCTCCTGGAGACACTCGATTTCTTGCCCAACCATGACGGCAGGACCCGCGTGTCCATTCTCTGCGTGGACAACGCGATCCACTACTTTAACGTGCCCCTAGACGAGGAG
Source organism: Huiozyma sinensis (assembly GCA_030705205.1). NCBI lineage: Eukaryota > Fungi > Ascomycota > Saccharomycetes > Saccharomycetales > Saccharomycetaceae > Huiozyma > Huiozyma sinensis. The sequence goes on from JANIWX010000099.1 coordinate 30,478, forward strand.
CCAGAGACAGGTATGCAGATGCTCGACGTTGCAGACATAGACGAACCTTTCCTCCCAAGACCAAACGCAATGGTTGTGCCCCTGGCCCAATGCAGGGAAAACTTGGAGACGTTGCTTGCGAAAATACCAGAGATCTTCCAGTACAATGTCATGGCGAAGTTTGCACTGGGACCAGCACTCCGCGCTGCGTTCAATCTCGTCAAGAACACGGGCGGGAAAATCGAAGTCGTGTCCTCCACTTTGCCCACAGCTGGGGTCGGGAAACTCGCCAAGAGGAACGAGGCAGGTGTGGCAAACACACCAAAGGAGTCCGCTCAGTTGCTTTCATGCCAGGACTCCTTCTACAAGAACTTCACCATTGACTGCAGCAAGTCACAGGTCACGGTCGACATGTTCTTAGCGACAGACGACTACATCGACTTTGCATCGCTATCAAACCTCGCTCGATACACGGGTGGGCAGACTCACTTCTACCCTGGGTTCTCAGCGGCAAACTTCTCCGATGTCACTAAATTCACAAAAGAGTTCTCGAAGCATCTATCCATGGATATCTCAATGGAGGCAGTCATGCGTGCAAGAGGGTCCACTGGGGTCCGCATGAACTCCTTTTACGGTCACTTCTTCAACAGGTCCTCGGACCTTTGCGCCTTCTCCACAATGCCCAGAGACCAGTCGTACGTGTTCGAGATGCAACTCGACGAAAACCTCATGCAGCAGTACTGCTACGTGCAGATCGCAGTGCTCCTGTCGCTAAACACCTCACAGCGTAGAATCAGGGTCATCACACTCGCACTGCCCACCACAGAGTCCCTCAGCGAGGTGTACGCCTCCGCGGACCAACTCGCAATCACCGCTTTCTTCACGCAACAGGCAGTCAGCAAAGCGATGAACAACTCGCTCGATGACGCCCGCGAACTGATCAGTAAAGCGGTCACGGACATCCTGGCGACGTACAAGAGGGAAATCGTCGTCACGAACACCGCGGGCGGCGCCCCACTGAGACTCTGCGCCAACATGCGCATGTTCCCCTTGCTAATGCACGCACTGCGTAAGCACAAGGCGTTCCGCACGGGCGTCGTCCCCAGCGACCACAGGGCCTCCGCATTGAACCATTTGGAGTCCGCGCCCCTCAAGTACCTGATCAAGAACATCTACGCGCGCGTATACTCGCTGCACGACATGGCTGACGAGGCTGGGTTGCCGGACGCCACGGGGAGCATCTGCCTCCCAGAACCAATCAACGCCACGGCGTCCCTGTTTGAGCGGTACGGACTGTACCTGATCGACAACGGCACGGAGCTGTTCCTGTGGATCGGCGGAGACGCGGTCAACGAGCTAGTCATGGACGTGTTCGGTACGGGGGACATCCTACAGGTGCCCATCGGCAAGATGGAGCTCCCCATCGTCCAGGACTCCGAGTTCAACGAACGGATCAGGAACATCGTCGCAAAAGTCAGGGAACACGACGACATTGTCACGTACCAGACTCTGTACATTGTCAGGGGCGCATCCCTCAGCGAACCGGTCAACCACGCCTCAGCAAGAGAGGTCGCCGCGCTCAGACTATGGGCGACAAGTCACCTCGTCGAGGACAAAATCCTCACCTCCGAGAGCTACCGCGAGTTCCTACAGGCCGCAAAGAGTAAGATCAGCAAGTAAACTCCCCACCACACCTCACCTACCATCTATGTATACACATATATCTACCATCTCTCTCTGTATACAATTACATGTGTCTACAATTACAAGACTCATACCGTTAAAGTGAAATTTTTCAAAGATTGAAGGTCATCGCGATGCCCTCTTCCCACACACAGAAGAGTAGCCATCAAACCACAATGGCACAGAATCAGAGAATGTATGTCCAACTGTAGAATCTACCACAAAAGCATGTGTGTGTGCATGTCCCTTTTAATTGACCTGTTTTACTAACTGTAGCGTGTTTTATGATCCTCTCACAACACACAATCGGTATAGTGTCTCCAGGGCTGATCTGTTCGATGAAACGGATGAACGCAGCGGTGGCGAAGCGCCTGTGGCTGAGCCGGACTTTGAATTCGTGGAGGTCGGTGTAGCTGACGCAGTGGAGGATTCTGTGGACCCGGAGTTCGAGCTGTTCCCGCTGTTCTCCGCTGGGGGGGTCACTCGCGTCGAGTTGGGTGGTTCCGAAGAGGAGCAGGTCGATGTGCAACCCGTGCGGGACGACGGTTACTACTTTGCTGAGCGCACGGAAGAGGTGCGAGAAAGGGCGCTGGCGGCAGCGGTGTCGTTTGAGCAGGTATTGGGAGTCCAGACTGCTGTGACGACACAGCGACGGATCCTCGATGTTAGTGTATACAACTTGGGGGTTGACCGTGAGCTCAGAGATGCAGAGAGAAGGAGGCGAAGGAAACCGGGGAAAAGACAGCGGGATGCAAGAAGGGATGGGGCACGCAGAGTCTTGGAGAGGGAGGAACTGAGGCTGATGGTCAAGAAACTAATCAAGAAGACGTTCAAGCGGAGAGGCGGCAAGAAACACAAGAAACGGGCAGCCACGATGGGTGACGCATCTGCTACCTCGATACCGACCGCTACCCATTGACTGGCGCATCGCAAACGAGTATATGTGTATTACTATTACTACCACTACTATTTAAATCTTTAATACGTTATGAGGGTGTCGTGCAGCTCAGTCTCTATTTCAAGAATGACACGGACTTGAGCATGACCTCCGCATGCCGCTCGTCGTCCGGCATGCTCCCACGTATCGTCTCCATGAGATACTCCTTGTTCTTAATTAGGGATTTGCCCACGGGTCCGCCCCGGTTGTAACTGATCTCCACTTGCTTCTTGAACGCCGGCGACAGTTTGTACCAGTACACATCCCTCAGGTTAGAGATCTTAGGGTCCCTCTGTGCGGACAAATATACGGTCAACAGAGTCTTGTGTACTTTCAGGTTCGCGTTTGGGGCCGGTACACGGGCCAACAGAGTCTCCAGTTGCTGCAGTCCACTATCCATACGCATGATCTCTTTGAAGCGAACGGAGAAGTCTCGTATCGAGTTGATTGTCCTCGTCAGGGTCTGACAGTCTGCATTCACAAGGGACAGTACAAGTTTGTTTAGGATTGCGGCAAACTCCGGCGATGACAGCATATTCAACGCTTTGGACAGCTTCACAAGCCGGTCAGGCTGGAGGTCAAGACTGCCCTCCGCAGCGGTAGCAGCACGCCTCACAAACTCGCCCATTTCGCGCATCAGACTGACGGAAAGGTAGTTCAACAGATCCTTCGAATTCTTCTTTACGAAATCGTTCTCGATCTGCTTGATCAATTGTAGCGACTTGACGTTGATGTTGTTCTGTACGGTCAATTCGAGCTGCGAGTACAGCGACGCCAGCTTGTATATCTTGTCCAACTCAAAGTCGTGGTACTTCGCGTTCGTCTGCTCCCTCAGCAGCTCCTTGATGTTCTGGTAGATGTGCAAATATATGACAGCGTCTCGCAGTAGAGTAGATGTCTGGTGAATCTTGTTCAAAGCGTTCTGAAGAACGTTGGCATTCTCGTATGGCGACATGACCTCGTCCTCAAGCCTCTTGTACGACATGTTTATGTAATTGAGCGACGCGTCCAATCCATCGTGTATCATCTGTTTAGACGCCTCGTTCTTCGAAAACTCACCGAGCAATACGGAAGAGTTCTGATTGATGATACTATCTATCCTCGAATTTACCTCGTCCAAATCGAAGGCTAAGCGCTTCAGCGGGGTTTCGATATCGAGCTCGGCAAGTTGTAAAGTGGTGAGCCCTGTCACGAGCGAAGCACTATCCCCACCTCCATCCGTTCCATCGCCATCTGTGCCATCGTCATCGGTCCCTTCGCTATCCGTACCATCTTCGTTCGGGCCATTGCCATTGGGGCCCGGCTCCCCATCTTGAACGTTACTGCCGTTCGTCGCCTTCAACAGTTCGTTGGCAAATTGCGACGTTGTAAACTGGTCATCCAAGACTGTATCAAAATCTTCTAACTCGGGTGGCAGTACAGACATCCCCCTAATTATGATCCCCAACGATAGTTGATTAATTGGGCCTACTGGAAGGTGCTCTACCTGCTCAACAGACACACAGAACAAGGTTCTCTTCGTCACTGAATAATAACAATTCTTTTGAATAAAATGCTCTAATGACTACATACATTACTATTATCACTACAAAAGGGTATAGCAGTCACAAAATGATACATGGAAGAAGACCTGTCTTCCACCCCATGCGCGGTGTCCTTTTCTTTACTCCCACCAGCTGACTAGACCCATCCCATCCGTCTGACAACTCCCCAAGATAGCGTAGGGTGGAGCCGCTGGTTTCTTCTTCTCCCCCGCCTCGTCGTTGTCCTCTTCGTTCTTCGCGGCCTCGTCGCGAGCACTTGGTTTGACGTCTATGAAAACCTCCTGCTCCACCCTGAACCTGATCATCTCGTTGATATCGAAGTACAGTTTGTTGTCGTCGTCCATCGCCCAGACCCACGCACTCTCGTTGGGCAGGAAGTAGCAGTTGTCAAACAGCATGTTCGCCGGTATGAATATATCCTGGAACATCTGGCCCTTTAAGGTCACCTGCATCCCGTTCGCGTTACAGTTGGTGATCCACCCGGTCAGAATCTCCCCGACAAACGGCTTGAATATGAGCGCCCTAAAAGTCACATTCGTGTACGTGGCCCCGTCCCCGGGCTTCAATTGGCCCTCATCTACCTCGAGCAGGTCGTACACAGAGATGCACAGCCCCAGGTTAGGGATCACCTTGTTCGCATACTTCGTGTTCAACTGATGCGTTACAGCAGAAGCCGTTTTCCGTTGGAATTGGTCGGGGGGGACCCTCACCAGCTCCTTAATCTTTGACAGAATAAACATCCAGACAAGTCACACACAGACAGCCAAATGCAACGGCACAGAGAAGCTGTGGGCCACCACCATCGCAGAACCTATGGGCTGCTCTTACAGCCTCTGATCGCTGTCTCTTTTGCTTTCGGTGGAAAATTTTTGAGATGAAAAAAAAAAAAATTAGTGAGATGCGATGGGCATCGCGACCTCGAGGACTACAAAACTTGGTTCTTGTGCAGGGTCGAGGACGGTCAGCAAGTGGGAGCTGATTGTTTGTGATTGAGTTGGAGACACTACAAGGCGGTAAAAATGTCCGGGAAGTTTTCGAAGAAGAATTCGCAGAGGTACGTTGTTGTGCACAGACCGCACGACGATCCGAATTACTACGATGCCGGGCGTTCGCAGCATGTGTTCGTGCCCGTGGAGGATAAGAATGCTGAGCACAGGGCCAGAAATGTGTCCTCTGCGTCGGCTGTGCCAGCAGCGCCAGCAGCGCCTGCAGCTTCGGTGGTGAGTAAGAACGAAAATGCCGGGACTGCGGCACTGTTCGGTATTGAGTTCGACGACTCCAAGTATGACTACACGAAGCATTTGAGACCCATCGGTGCCAACCCAGATTCTGTATTTATTCCATCGAAGGCGAGTTTGCAAGGTGGTTTGGCGGGGAAGAAACAGAACATCGAAGACCTGTTCGTGGAGCCAGGGTACAAAGAGGAGCAACGTGCCGCTGCAAACGTGAAACCGCGCCGTATCATGCCCTTTGGCAACTCTAAGGAAAACACCGAGTATTTGAAGCATCAGCAGGATGTCACGGACGATATCAAGGGGTTCAGACCAGATATGAACCCGGCGCTGAGAGAGGTTCTGGAGGCGTTAGAAGATGAGGAGTACGTGGTTAACGACGATATAGTAGTGAAGAGGCACCCCAAGACTTCTGAGGGTGCTCTGTCAGGAGCTGAAGCAGAGGAAGATGATGAGGACGATATCTTTGCCGAGCTGATGGGCGGCGGTGAAGCCGTTGACGAGGACGAGTTTGCAGAGGAGTTCGACGAGTGGGACAATGTGGACTACGACAACTACGAGGACGAAAAATACCAAACGGAGTTGAACCAGTTTGATAAGCTGGACAACTTGGAAGACCTGACACACATAGACTACCAGACGGATGTCAGAAGATTCCAAGCACAGAGCAAGCTCGAGAAGGAGGGGTTCGGGTCCGATAACGATTTTGACTCAGACGAAGAAGAACAAAACGAAGGTGAAGAGGAGGAGGAACAAGACGCTTTTGGTGACCTACCGGGGGATATTCAATTGAAGAGTGCAAAGAACAACAAGAAGAGCAGAAGGAAAGAACGTCGGAAGAAGGGTGCAATGTCCGATATTTCTGGGTTCTCCATGAGTTCCAGTGCGATTGCAAGGACAGAAACCATGACGGTGTTGGACGATAAATATGAGAATATCATCAGCGGGTACGAAAATTATGAGGAAGAACAGGAGGAGGACGAAGATGAAAACTATAAACCATTTGATATGACAGCAGAAAGACCTGATTTTGAGTCAATGCTAGACGACTTCTTGGATAACTACGAGCTTGAAGGCGGTGGCCGTAAGCTGGTTAAAAAGGACGAAGAGCTTCAAAGGTTCAAGGACGCTGCTGACGAGGTTTCCAAGGGGAAGTTATCAAAGAAAAGAAACCTGCAAAAACAACAACAGAAGGAAAAGACCAAGAGTAATGTCAATAAAATCACAAATAGCTTAACCGGACTAACGCTGTGAGAAAGCAGGCCATTTTAATTACACTTTCACCTTTGTTGTAACCTTTTTTATAGATTTTACCGATTCTTAGCTTGTGCAAATACGTATTCTAACACCGTCTTTTTAGCGGTACCAAAGGGAGCACCACTCATCTTAACTATAGCACCACCATCAATTACATAAAATTGTTACGTTTTATACTATACAATGCTCTTATTCGTATTTATGATCTATCACCTTCTGCTTCTTTCCCGGTTACCATTGAAATTCTGTCTCTTGTATGGTTTCCTAGAATCCTCACGGTCTTCTGCCCCCTCCATGCCGTGCTTTGCCGACTTTGGCTGCAGGGGCTTTGAGTCTGGGAACAGCTCCTTGTCGTGCTCCTTGACCAGTTGCTTCCAGTCCCACCGT